>CAMKVN010000550.1:0-27012 GCA_946474995.1 Funneliformis geosporum | reverse complement strand
TCTGATATGTCATATATGTCGAATCTATCTAATATATCTTATTTGTCGATCATGTCAGATATATCATATATGTCAGATATGTCAGAAATATTAGATATGTCAGATATATCAGATCTGTAAGATTTGTCAATCATCTGTGCTACGTAAGTGCTATCATATTTTATTTGTTCACATTATAACAAATCTCTAATTAATATTAAAACAGCTATTAAATATATAGCTTTAGCTTAAAATAAATTTCATTTTCAAACTATATTCTTTTTTCAAACTATATATCAACTGCTAAAATAAAACAGAAATTTAACTGAATGATATAAATCCTTATAATAAAATAGAAGAAGATGAATATAAAAAAATGAATTTAGAGAAATTCAAGATATAATCTTTTATTGCTGAAGAATACATTAAGTTATATTAGGAAAATAAGAATACTAGTATACTATTATTTGAAGAACAAATTGTTATTATTCTCAAAGAAAATAATTTTATTTCTGATGATGAAATAATAAAAATATTATTAGTTCTAAAGTTCTAGTTATAATTGATACAATTTTTGATTATTTGAAACAAGATATTATTAATGTTTTATTAATAAAACACATTAAAAGCAATGAAAAATATTAGAAAATCATTTATAAAAATCATTTTTTTCTAAAAAGCAAATAAGCTTAAATAAAGATGGATACCATAATTAAAAAAATAGCACAATTGAGTTGCAACTTGTGACACAATTAAATTTCCTTATAGCGCAATTAAGTTACAACTCAATTGAAATTTGAAAATAATTATAGGGATTATCTTTAAGCTTAAACTTATTTGTTTGGATAAAGATAGTAAATAATAAGTCAATTGATGATCTAGTTAGTAATTATAATATGAATAGAAAGTGTTTTAATATTATAGATATGAAAAAATATTAATTTTGGAGTTTTGTATTTTAATTGGTTTGGTTTTTATAATCATAAAAAAGATAATTGTTAAGGTTTTATTTTTAAACATAAAAAAAGCAATCTTTAGTAATTTCTTAAATACTTATATAACATATTAGGAAGCTAAAAATAAAGCTATTCTATTTTGCTTCAATCTTTTAAAATTAACAAATCAGCGTAATAACTAAAATTTGTATTTACGAAGTTTCAAGTTTATATGCTTTAATATGGCTTGTATTTTTTAACATATTTACAGTATGCCAAATGTATTTATTTTATAAATTATTTATTTATTATAAGATATTTATAATTTATCAAAATATTTACTGTTAAAAATTCGAATTAATTAAGTAATTTTTAATGTAATTTTCTATTAATTTATTATGCTTTTATCCTTTCAATTTATATATTATTTCATTTATATATCTACTGTATATTCTAAAAATTTATAATATTAAATTTATATTTATAATAAATAATAACTTTATAATTATTTTTAATACAATTCCGAATTTCCTATTTAACAAGTTTTTTTGTTTAAAAATATTTCTTAAACTTAATAAGTCAAACCAAGTCTTAGATTGGAAAACGTTATTAAATGTTTTGAGAAGTTTTTATATTTAAGTTACATAATAGAACAAGTATCATTACTTTATTCAATTTTCTCTATAACATAAAAATACATTTAAATTAAAGTTTAATTTATTGAAAGCATTTAGTAAAAATATATCTTAATTTCGACTGGTTTAATCACTTTCCTGAAATAGAAACAAGTCATGAGATATATATATCCTTACTGTTTGCTCTCATTTTTTTTTTTGTATCATCTCCCATAATTGTTATTAAGTAATATAAAGCTATTTTTTATCATCATTATTGATCACGAATTCACTCATTTATTGACATACAAACTTAATTGTAAAATGATATTGTGATTCCCTGCTAATAAGTAAGTCGTTATGATTGGCATTATTTCTTGCCTTATTATTATCAACAGACTTTGGAAAGATACATTTCAGATAATCATGGCAAATATGTTTATCGACAAGTGTTATTTATGAAAAACTATTAAAAACTATTATTTACTCCTTCCACTGCCTTAATTTTTATGTGTTACGAAGTTCGAATACTTTATTAATCAACTTCAAGAATTAGGCGCATCATTTTCGAAGAACAACCGGAAAGATATTATGAGAATGTATGTTAGACTACAAAAAATGTAGTAAGATTTGGAATGTACAAGTGTGCTGCAATCTGCAATACACGGGCAATATTACTGATGTCGGTATTCAGCCAGCGATACGAGCATTAAATTTTAAAAATCGAATTAAAAAGGGTGTAATTATTGAATTGTATATATAAAAACAAAAACTGGACTTATGACAACCCGTTCATCTTTCAATCACCTGTTAACACGTTCATGATGCTTACCTGCTAATGGATCTGGGTACTCAGTTTATAAATAACCAGAGATCAGGAATTAATTATGTGTAGTATTTCGTTGTTAACATAAATTCTCTTTACAGAATTCCACTTCTATTATGATTCGAATGAAGGCATTCCGACATGTCTTTCTGTTATACAATTTCTCAGAACGCCCACCATTAATTTGCAGATGAATATCAAGATAACAGAGGAGATTGTGAACTTTGAACTCGAAAATAAGAAACAGAAGTTTTGCGATACAAGTACATGATGTTGAAACGCTTTTTAGTACGGTGTAAATCACCTGATTTGAAGCAGCCGGTGTTTTTGTTTCTTTTAAGATAGGTATATTTATTGATCTGCTCTTTTTCTAAAGGTTAGGCTTTTTATTGCCAAACTTACGTCGGATTCAAAAACCACATTATGATTGAATGACACATTTCGGCAATTTCTTACCATGTCAAAAGATCAAAATTTTCAAGACTTTTTCTGATGCACCAGAAAAACAACTAATAGAAGTATATTGTTATACATGTTTTTATTTTTATTATTATTATTTTTATTTTTTACGATTTTAAACATCTAGTGATGTCGGTCGTTGGTTGACCGAGTCGGCTCAAAAAGAAAGAAAAGACCCAAATCTTGATTAATTAAAACAAGTCAGACTTAGTTAGTTATAAGACAGGTTAAGGTATTGACGAATTTTCTTTCTGGCGAATCAATTTTAATTCTGGCCAAACTCATCGGAAAATTCTGCTAAAGTCAAATATAGAGAAGCCATAAATTACTCCTCATCTCGGACATTCAAATAATCATGGTATAAAATACTTACAATAATGGTAGAAATATTTCATTATAACCACACTTTAATTCCATAAAAAATACCTTTTTTTTTACTCGTAAATTAATTTTTTTAATGATCACGGTTTTAAGCCTCAGGTATTTCTGCGCCACATTCAATGGATCACGTGAAGCAAGGTCCATAAGCCACATCCAAAATTTTCTTCCCCCCACTATATATATATATATACATGGTATGTATTCAATTGTGTGATATTTTAAAAAAGTTTAATGCTAAATGCCATTTAAGTCTTTATTTTTTCACTTTTTGACAACAAGGACAAGCATAAAGATTAAGCATCAAAAACAAAAAAGTAAACATTTAAACCATATTGATAAGTAGAGATTTTTTTTAATAATTTAATTTAGGTTCATGAGAGGTTTATTATAGTATAATTTAAACCTTAAAACGAAAAAAAGGATTTATTAATTTATTTAGTATTTAATTAGTACATCCGGAGAACTCGGAAGCAATTTTTTTTTTTAAAGTTTTTTTTCCATTTGGAAGAATTAGTCTAGATGCAGGAAAAAAAAAAAATTTTTTTTAGTTAAATAAAATGTTTTGATCGATAGCATATATTAAAATACTAATTTGTAGTTATTATGAGTAATCGTGAGAAAAATAATGGCTTTAAATATTTGATTGTTAAATTTCCAAGTTTATGATTTCGAAAGGGGAAAGCTGTGGGTCACAAATATTTGCAGATATTCTTTCTCTTCTGTGGGGTAAATAAATTCAACAAATGAAATACTTATTACAACGAGATAATTTTTGACAACTATCTGTAATGGAAAACAAAAAAAAATATTTGCATGATAAATACCACCAAACAAAAAGAAAAACTTCTAAATGTTACATTATTGACATTTTATCTTTTGCAGTTTCTAATGTGGGGCGGGAATTTATGCAAACAATACAATCACCATTCAAATATAGACATCTCTTTTTTTGATAGACCCGAGAAAAAATGTGGGGGCGTGGGGTAAATAATGAGTTATTTAGTAAACAAGTTTTTTTTTTCTTTCATTTCTTTCTAAATATATAATTAGTATTTTTTAATTTAAACAAATTGATGCTTTATTACTATCACTATATTTATTGAACTTTATAAGTCAGAATAGAGACATGAGGGATTGTTCATATAATCCGTCTATGCAAAGCCATTTACAAAATTACGCCGCAGATTTTTAAAGTTTCTAGTAATCATAAATAATGACTTGAACTGGAATTTGGAGGGTGAGACAAATAAAATTGGGTTGTGTAACACTCAACAGGAACAATGTATATTGTTCGATGTGTAACCACGAATAAAACGTTGGTAGTCTTTGATTGTTCTTCATCGAGTGGGTATGTCTCTTTTCGATTCGCTCATTGAAACGATTTGAGAACTGAAACAAAAATGTTGTGATGATATTTATTGTTTGTAGTAGGTGAAAATGTTTGTTTATAATTTTGCTGTAACGTCCGAGTGCTGTCAATCTTGAACCTTTTTTACTTTGTAAACGAAGTGCCGCCCTAACCTTGAATTATCATGTCAATGAGAATTTTTAAGGTTTCAAGCCAGATTTCAACATAATACGAAAAATAATTTGTCTTTGTTTCCTTTAATCTTACAGCTTCGATAAACCCAAAACAAGGTTGCAGATAACTTTTCCAAATATTTTCCAAAAGGAAAGATGAAAACCAACCACTCATAACGTAATGACGCGCATTCAATAAACATCGTTATCTTTTTTTTTTTTTTGTTTTGACAAATCTGGAAAATGTTGTTTTTTTAAGGTTTCAGGTTTTTTTTTTGAATATTTATGGTAAATTCGGTCATCACAATCAATGTATGTGATGTGATTTCTGTGATTTCGCGATTACATATACATAGTATACATATATATATAATGAAAAAATTAAAAAATCACAATTTGTGATGTCGCGAATTTTTTTTTTAAGAGACGCGTCAAAAAAAAATTTTTTTTTTCACTTTCGAAATGTCCTTTATCGAGTAAACTTATTATTTTTTTTTTAATAAAAAAAAAAAAAAAGAAAAAAAAAAAACGAAATACAATGAGTATATGATATTTATTAAAGATGTGCAAAAACATACAATGAATGATGTTAACAATGAATGCATCGAAAGAAAAAAAAAAAATTTCCCCAAAACAAAGGGATAGTAAAATCCATTCCATCTTTTTTTTTTTATACAAATGATGCGAATTGCCCGAAAGATACCCATCCATTCGCATATCAAACGATTTTCAAGAACAATAGGTGGAGATTATTGTTCGTTATAACCAAATTATGATTAATTTGTATTAATGTTTTTTTTTTTTTTCCTCCCTTTGATAAGGCAATTATAAGTATTTACTTTAGAAACTTGATCTTGATTATTATCAAACAATGCAAAGCCGGATTCCATCGAAAAATGACACTTATTTTGTTATTATCATCGCTCCCGTTTTGAATTCATTACAAAAAAAAAGAGTTCATAACCTTCAACTGATCAAAGAATTCCTTTGATACACAAGAATGTCATATAATCGATATGAATAATCTGTGTAAAGGACGTGAAAATAAAAACAGGTTGAACTACAAAAATAAATCCATCTCTTCAAAACAAAAAAAAAAATCATGGGAACTTTCTCATTTTCATGATCACAACATAAAATTATAAGGTAATAAGGCGATTTTACTTTATTTATTTATTTACTTTTTTTTTTTCCTCGATTTATTTCTTTGATAAATTAAATGTTTAACGTTAACCAAATTCAAATAATATAATCCATTGTTCTTGATCCCGTAACGATCATCTGATTCCACATGTAAATTATTACTTTATATCAAACGATCCGCTAAAAAAAAAATAGAACCTGTTATTCAATTGTTGATTATATTCTCTTTTTTTTTTTTTTTTTTTTCTAAATTGAAAACAACGAAAAGGAAAATGAAAAAAAAACAGTAAAATTTATTTCTTTGTGTAATCGTAAGAAAGAGTTGCCACGCATGATGATCATTATGCAAGCTCAGAGATTCATTCATGGTTTCTAAATTACGATTGCTTGATTAGAAATTATTACCTTTTTTTATTAAACCAAAATAAAAAAAATGATTGCATAATGTCCACACGAAAACTTGCTACATACAGGAAAATGCATAATAGTCACGTGTAATCAATCTAAAATTAGAAAATTCGACCAGCATTAATTAACTTTAGATTAGTTCATGACTGGATTTTTTTTGTCATTGTTAAAAATTCCAAATATTCCTGTAATTATCTAGTTTTTTTTTTATTCCTGCCCAACGGGAGAAAAAAAATTATATGAAACAATCGAAAAACAAATTCGAAACAATGGGCAAAAAAAAAAAAAACTTATTTAGCATCCATTCAATAAAAAAAATATATTTTTTTTTTGTTTTAAGGAGTGCCATTATATCAAACTCGAGAGTTAAACACCACATTTTTTTATTTGTTAAAAAAAATATTATTTTGGATGCCTCACATAATCCGTTTCGTAAAAAATGGTTCCATTGTTTGTTTTTAACGGAAGTCGCGCGTGAAAATCAAAAAAAAAAAAAAGATTAGGAAAAGATTTGATTTCTGTTTGATAAAGGAAAAAAAAAGGGAGAATATGAAAAAAAATGGATAAAAATTTTTTTAGGTTACGCCGATTAGCAATAGAGTAATTCGGCGTAAAAAAAAAAGTTTATAACCATCATTTAAAAATTGGGTTTAATCATCATTGACGAAATTGTTTCATTGTTAAAAAAATAATAATTGGTTATTCTAAACCTAAATTAATTAATTCTTGTGCAGATTTTTTTATTTATGAAACCTAAAAAAAAAAGAATAAAAAAGAAAAAGATTGACTTGAATCGTGTAACAAGAATTCGCTTCAACTTTAGGTGATTTTGAGAGATGAGGGCGATTAAGCCATACATTTTCGCACACGTCTTAAGAAAAATTAGCCTGCTACATTCTACCTGGATTGTCTTACACATTGTTCTCAAATTTAGTCATCTGAACTGCCAAAACATTCAAAAAATAAGTTACCCAGATCTGATTAATAAAATCCATGGGTAACATGGGTAACCCTCTATCTATTTGAATGTAAGCATGTGCTGAATATTGTTCTTTTCTTATTAATGAAAAAGATTAGTTCATCATAATGTAAACAATGTCAAATTTCAACAATTATGAAATAAAGAAACAAATTCTTTAAGGAAATAAATTTGTCTATAATAAAAAACTCCCGAATTTACTTTTTTTTTTTTTCATATAGGGAACAAAAAAAAAATTAAACCATTTTGAGGATAAATGTTCTTTTACAATTACAATATAATTACCCAAAAAGTTTACCAAAGACAAATGAAAGAAGGATGATGATATAATCCAATACAGGTTAAATTGAACATGTAACCTTACAAGTTTTATTATTCGTAAGCAAAATACTTTTGTCGCCGAATATTTTGTTCTTACTACTACTACTAACGCAATTACACGCGAATGGTGATATTCGCCGATGAGAGATTATATAATAATCATATTTTTTTTTTTTTATGTTATATATATAATAAATAATAAGCAACATGGGAAAATATTTTTCGGAGCATCCCGCAAATCTGATGACATTTAATTAAAAAGTTGACAAAAAAAAGATCGAGACAATTAATTATATATTATTATTAAATTTTTTTTAAATATATATTTTTTATTTTTTATTTCTCAAGAATAAATACACTGATTATTAAAATAAGAAAGAAAAAGAAACTTTTTTTGACGAAAAAAAAAATGGATACCAATAGAATGAAAAAAAAAGACCCATAATTTTTATTTAAGCTTGCCCATATGTGTGTGTTATATGTATATATGTATAATAAAGATTATGAAAGAGAAAAGAAAAAATGATGATGCACAATTTAAAAAAAAAAAAAATTGAAGGAAATATAGTATAACTACTTACAATCTGTACAAGAAAGAATAAAGAATAAAAAATTTCGCAAATATATAAATAAATTTAATTCGGGGAAAGCTTAAATTTTCATGTTTTTTTTTTGATTTGAACATAATATTATACGTTAAATTCAATTTTTATAATTTGCATGTTAAAATCATTATAAATAAATTTTTCTGGGGTGTTAGCCTACTACTACGTTTTAAGACTTCGTCGCAAAAGTAAAGGGTAAAAAAGGGGGTGTAAAACGTTATGTCGAAGAAAGGGCAAATGTAAAAAAAAAATAATAAAAAAAATTTACAAAAGAAAATGTGTTTTAAAAATTTCTCTTTACGTTGATGAAATATTTTGTGGTTACAGGAAAGGAAGACAAATAAAATACTAGTGCCAAAATTAATTAGTATTATTATTTATTGTTTCACTCAATGTAATAACGATGACTGACAGTTCCATGTAATCACAAAGGAAAACGTCAAGAAATTAAGATAGGAGGAAGGAATAAAAAAAAATAAAGAAATAAAAATTGTTCGCAAATTAATCAAATCCTCTTTACAACGGGAAATCGAAGAAAGGATCACACTTGCGTGTATGGATGAGTGTACGGACGAAACGTGTTGCTTTCGTCGTTCAATAAAAAGTTGAGTGACATTTTTTCTGAAGAACCTTCAGAGGTTGATTTCTTCCTCTGCTTGCTTCTCGATGGTCTCCTTGGACAATAAACGTAATTTGGGTATAACTTCATGTGTCGTTCCTTTTCCACTCGGGCCTTTTCAGCGTATTTTTGTTTTATGTGCTGAGGTTCTTGAGCCCATTCATCCGCGGCAGATTTTGAAATGCGAGAAAGCTCAGAGAGGAGAATATTCGGGTGCTGCTCCTTGATCTTTTTCTGGTATTCTCGTCGATATATCATGAAGGAATTTAAAGGTCTCGGGGGAGTATCCCTATTTCTTCGACGTTTTGTTACACGTTGAGAAAGTGGCTGTTGTTGGCTCATGTTATTATTAGTATTGATATATTGATCGTCAATGTTATTCGTGAAAAGTTGTTCGTTGATCGTTGTTGTGTGTTTGCCGAGAATTGATACGCGAGGTGTCATTAAGAGAGGAAAAACGAAATATTACGAACAGGAAAAAAAAAGAAAAAAAAGGGAAAGGAAGAAATCGATTAGAGGTTACTTTTTGGGGGGAAACAAGTCTTTTTAAATAGAATTTGTTGTGAGACAAAAATTTAAAACAAACTAAAAAACGATTGTTATTATAATAAAACGTCACTTTATTTGTGATGGAAAGTAATGTTCCGAAGATCAATAAAGATTCAAAGAGGGATATAATAGAAAGAAATAAAAAAAAAAGTTAAGGGGGTGTATGTATATTTAATAAAATGGGTTCTTTTGTAATTTTTTTTTCGTTCCGTATGGTAAAAAATTCCTTTTACTACTTTAGCGACAATTGAAATTTTATTTATGTGGATCAGAGAATTTTAGCAAGTCTTGTTTTGATATTAGAGCTTTTGAAAAATATATTTTTTTTTACTTTGTGGAAACTTTCTTTTTTGCCGTGCTATTTATATTAAATCAGTTTAATAAATAATATGTAATAAAGATTATTGAAATTATTGAAGATCTTCTTCAATCATCACATATATAATATAAATAAATTGTATTTATACAGTAAGTACATAAATTATACAATAATGTATTGACAATAGTACTGTATTTTTTTTATTGTATGTGGCTGATTAAGGCGTACTCCGTTTTTGACGACGACGAAGAATGAAGGGAATTTTAAAATTATTTCTTGCACGAAACCTTTTGTCACATCTCAACATTGTTGATATGTAGTTGAATGATAATGTTGAGGGTTTGATATTTTTGAACTTTGGAGTAAAAAAATCCGTAAATAAATATATAATATTATAATAAATATATTTATTTACATTGTTGTAAAAAAAAAGCACAATGATAAGATATTTTCGAGTGAGTTGCCGAGTTCTCTTCTGTGTTACAAAACTTTATATTATTGTCATAACCATCATAATCATACTTGACTATTTTAAATTATCAACTAATATTATACTTTTTAAAAAAAAAATAACAATAATTTCCAAAAAAAAAAAAAAAAATATTGATACTCTGAGTGAAAAAAAAAACTTATGTGGGAAAACAAGAAAGTTGTCCTATTTTTTTTTCCTTATAATTGTGAGTGATTGCTTCTTTTGTAAATCGGGGGGACTAAACACATTGTCATTTTAACATTTATGCAAGAATTTCCATTTTAATTCCACTAAAAGAAACAACACACAATGAAATAATGATTCAACAAGTAATTCGTCTTTTATTGGTTCTTAAGAAATTAAATTGTAATTTTTTTTTAAAAAAAAATATATTATTTATTTTAATATAATAAATATATCATTAATAATGTAATAATGTTTATTTAATCTCTAAACCTTTCATTGATAAATAGAAAGAAATATACCAATTTGATTGAAATCAGTCAACTTTAGAACGAGTGAATGAAAGCTTTTAGGGTGACAATGTCAAGAGACTAAATAGATAAATGGATACTTTGAGTTTCCTAAATTAGAAATCAATCATACGAGATTCCAATTATGTTTTTTCATTTACATAAAAAGTCGTCCCATTCAAAGTGTGAAATTTGGTCAAAGGTCTCATGACGGATCCTTAAAACATACTGTTCCCTAATTCTCTTAAAATGTGATTAGATTGATTGTGTTAGCAGAGCTAAAAAAAGGTTGTAATGAGACCTTAGATTGAATGACGGAAAAATTTTATTTTTGTTTGTCAATAACAATTAAACGATTATATGATGTATGAATTATTCGATATGGAAAAGTCCGAAGTGCAGAATTATGTCAAAAAGATAATGTGTGGATCATCATCAAACCATGGTTTCACGAATGTATGATGACGAAGCGGTGATAGATGTTTTTTGAATAACATTGGTTTTTTTTTTCTTTACTTCTCTTCTTTTACATTTCATAACCTGCATTTATCAAATAAAAGAGATATCTCGTGACATTCAAAATCTTTTGTTTTCGGTGTGACCGTTTTCTTTTCTTAATCTCTTTCAACATTACATAGCGTGCAGGTCAAGAGTTTTATTGAAACAATGTGAAGTTCTATTTTGAGCACCTTTTTCTTTCTTTCTTTCTCTTTTTTTTTTTGGTCATTATTTGGTAATTGATTGCTTTTGTAAATTCAATGGTCTGCACAAATTAAAAATTCTATGACATTATTCTCTTGTAAAGTAACAAAAAAAAAATAATAAAACAAAAACAAAAATAAATTAATAACGGATACAAGAAGGACTCATAATTATCTGATTTATCCTATTTGCATTATTGATAATGCATGTGTTTATTGTTCCCATGACGACATTGAGAAACCAACATGGTCGAGATATATATTGTGCGCAACTTGTATAGGTGCATGAGATAAATGGTCTCACCATTATCATTAACCGTTTTTTTATTTTTATTATTTTTTTGGCTTGATCCATCCCATTATATAAAACGATACTGTTTTGAATTTTTAATTGTCTCTCCAAAAAGGAATTCCATTCCTAATATTCGGGAATGAGTTTTTTTTTTTTTGTTTACTTTGAAATTTGATTTGTAACACCTTGAAAATCCGTTCTCTCGTGTCCAATAGTTTAAATTAAACTTCGCTTTTTCCCGCGATTTTTCAAAAGGAAAAAAGTTTTTGGGATTCACCAGACGGCTATTTGTAATATCATGGCGCAGCGTCCATTTTGTGATTGTTAAATCGTCCATTCGCGGTGCTACCATGATGTGTTGTTCTTTTTCTTTCTTTAAAAAAAACATGGATGATCATTCGTAATTTATCGAACATAATCATGTACCAATACAAAAGGGTAACCAAAACAAATTCCATTCACCCGGCATTAAATTTCACCAAATTTGGATCGCCTCGTGGTAAAATGATCAACGAGGTTTGGTGATGCAATATCATCAGATCATCTCTTGATTCTTTGTTTGATTATATAAATTGATAATAATGAACGGATGAGTAAATTTCACTGCATACGAACTGCATGAAATATCCGGTAAAAAAATTTTGGTCTTTTTGATTAGCAATGCCGGGCATCGAGGGTTGTCTTGAGTAACCAAATAAAGCATTCGTGTCATCCGAGGTTCTTGATTATATCAGGATTTTGGAAGTGTTACACGTATGACGAACCGGTCACGAGTTGACGATCACGAAAACATATATCAGATTTCCCCCCCTCCTCCCCACACACAAATATCATTAATTAAAGTGATATGCCTTTGTGAGAGCTAACGCAATAAATACTGCTTATGAATTTGATTACGAAATTTTGTTAGTAATAATTTTTTTTTTCTTTGAACCACAAATGTGATGAAACCCGCATTTAGAAAAATCCACTAGCACAAAAGAAAATTGTGCCAAGCTAATGTATGTTTAAACGGTCATTGATTTTTAGACGCGAGAACAAAAGAGGCAATGAGGGTAGACGCATCGGCTCACATTCGTGTCTCCGATCCCCCGTAACCATCCCCATCCCATCTAAAGAATTCACGCGTGAAATTAATATATATCTATTTTTTATTAATTGTTCAGTATTTTTTGTGATAATTTTAAAATGAAAGGCTGATATATTCACGTCATTTAATGACGCAAAGCGATTTGTTGACTCGGCCCTCGGCCCCCTATTATCCCCCTGAAATTCATAATACACGGAACAAAACTCATTGTCATAATAGTTTTTCACACGCTCCTTACTAATAAAATGATCAAAAGGGAATTTACCCAATTCTTATCCGCAAAGATTACAACTTTAAAAGGTATATCCTTCATTGCTTTATTTGGCATTATTTGTCTTTACATTTTCTTTTATTTTTTTTATTAACAATTTCTTTTTTAATTGTTGTTATCCTTAAATGTTTGTTAATAAAAACATTAACGCCAATATATATAACATTACTAATTGGTGATTCCATAATGTTATAATCATAAAAAGTAATGTTTGGCAATCAAGATGAACATACATCACAATACATAATAGGAAAGTGAGAAACTTAGCATAATGAAAACGCGTGATTCCCATTGTCGTCTAACAAGGTCCGTTTCCTTTTTATGTTCCATCACTCCCTTCATTTCCTTCATTTTCACGTTTATCCATTGTAAATGTATTTATTTCCCATGTAAAGGATTTGCCGATTTCGCTAAAAAGAGAAATAAAAAATTAAATCACATTATTTTTTTTCATTCAAGCCTAGGGGTCCCCCATTTCTTAAAAGGCCAACAAGAATAATTTAAAAATCCTGTTAATATTTATTTACTTACGCCTACTTTTTTTTTTTTTTTTTTTTTTGATAAACTCGGTCAATCGCTTCCGAGGTTCCGACCGAAATTCGAAAGTTCTTTTATTCGAATGATTCTTTACCCTGCGATACAACAGCAGAGCATTCTAATTTCCATAAATAACTTATTCACACGGATCTTTTTATGTTTTATATAAATAAATGAAAAAAAGTAATTATCAATAATAGATAAATCCGGCCCATGTTTTTTGCCCATCCAACATTTCCGTGCTTCGCCACTACCAATCTGGTATGATGAATGAAGGATCGGCTATGATTTATTAATTGTGTTTAACTAAACCATCATAATACATTATAAACAAGTTTTTTTTTTAATTTTTTGTTGATCTGTGATTTTTTCTTTTATCTTACCAAGTATTACGATTAAAACAAGTTTTGATCCTCTTTTTTTTATCCCTTTTATTTTCCCTTGGTATCTCGGCGAATTTTCTTCCGTTGAAAATAAAAAAAATAAAATTATAAAAAATATAAATAATAAAATAAAAATAACAATAATAAACATAACCGCAGTTTAACCAGATATAGCATTTTAAAATTAGATTTAAGAATAGTAACACACCGTAGCTCATGGTTACACCATTTCCTTTTTTGATCGCAGATCGATTTTCCGATTCAATCTTTAAGCGTGGTGATTTTTTAAATTGTTTAAATGGAAATTTAATTGTAATACGAGTTATAAATTAACGCAGCATTATTTTTATTTTTTTGTTTCGCCTAAAATTTGTTTAGAGGTGGTACGATTACTTTTCAATTTTATCTGAAACAAGTTTTGAAGGTCAATTCACACCAAATAAATTACTAATATGAAAAGCAAATGATAATTATTAATTATAGGGATTTGAGGAACGAATGACCGGGGAACATTATTCTTAGCAAGATTTTTGATGAACCCATGAAATGACATCTGATAATACCAAAAATTAAAAAAATAAGAATAATGAATAATGAATAATGAATAATAGGAAAAATCGATACACGAGATACACGGAGAATCATAAAATCTTGACATGTGATGTGAAAATTATTTCAAGTTTTTACTCGTTTTTTTTTTTATGTTCTTTATTTTATTAAACAGATCATCTATACCCTCAAAAAACGATCACATCATTCTAAAAATATTTTCAACAACATCATCATACACATCGCATATACCTTTTCCCATCAATCCATATTCATTATTTACCCTTTGGTCTCAAAAAATCAAAATATTTACTTTATTATGAAACTTTACATATTATTAATAATAATAAACAGGATTAAGTTATAAATCCTGATATTTCCTTTTTCTCTGATTTTAATAAAACTAAAAATAATAAACTTATAATTTCTTACCTTCTTTTCTTCCTTGTTTCCCTTTTATAGAAATGGATACATTTTAAAGAATTAAATTTTTTTATTAAAAAAAATAGATGTCATCTGACCTATAGATTCAGATATCAGCTCGTCATGATTGAGATTAACTGCAAAGATTATTCTACAACCTGTTCATGGCTTGTTGTGAAGAAAGATAACGAGAAACTTCGGCCCGAGCGGTTCGTTGAGAAGATTTCAATCAAAAAAAAAGGTGTTTTTCGTCAGTGTGTGTACTGTACATACATTCTATTTTTGGATTTTTAAAAAAAAGAAGACCCTCACGGGTTTTTTCGGCCGATAATACAACGATTAATTTTTCGTCTGTTGTAAATTTTTTTTACTCTCTTTTTATTTATTAAAATAGAAATTTTCGTGAGAGGAATACAGCATATAATAATGAACAAGGAATTTTTGAGACACATGGTCACACGCATATATGCGATTTATATGAAAATGTACATCTCCATTTTATTATTATTCGCCCTAACGATTGTCGAAATTTATTTTCTTTCACAAATAACAATCCGCAGAAAAAGATAAGCAAATGCTGGGAGAATTCCGAAAACTCTGAAAAAATATGAAAATATGAAAACCGATGTCATATTGTGGCTTGTTAATACGCCCACTTTTGCTTGCATCTGAATTTATGTACCGTTTTATACCTTCGTCCGATCCAAACTTCCATTGGGAAATTTCTAAATTTGTTCAATAGGTCATCCGAAAATGTCACACAACGGTAGGATTATTTATTGGGGATTTGATCCCCTGTTTGTACGCCATAGCCTAATAGTCTCGAAGCCCTTAAAAAGGAAGTTCGTACAAAGTGAGTTTAAAAATTCACAATCCAAACTGTAGAATATCGTACACAATGGTATTGCGACTCCCATTATTTCCCGGTTTTGAAACAGGAGCCACTTTATCAGGCGTATCATTCATAACAACAATATTTATGTCATTTTAGATTTCACGAAATAATTAATATCGCTTTTTACCCCACACTTTTGCATCAGACAATATTTGTACAACAAAAGCAAAAGCAAAACGAAATAAGCGAGGAGTAAATAGATTAATTAAAAGTTCACAATAACCAAGATTAGATAAACTTTTTTGGTTGATGCTTCGCCTTTTTTTTTAAAGTTAAAAAAAATTTAAATGTTTCCAATAGATCATGAGACGATCGTTGTTTTTTCACATTTTTTTCCCTCCCCCCTTTTTAAAAATAAATATGATGATGTCCACGCTTTTTTCTTCATGGTCAGTGCGTTATTATTGTTTTAAAAAAAAATCATTGGAAATGAAAACTCCTTTTTTTATTATTTATTTGCCTTGCTTACGTACGAAAAAAATAATAAATTATTCATATGATTGAAGTTTTTTATTATACAAAGATATTTTAAACCTTTGAACTATGTGATATTTTTGAAATTCAGGGGAATTCTTTTTTCTTTTTTTTAGAGAAAATCTACTTTATATGCCCATTCTATTTTGGGCTTTCCATCTTTCATCTCACCTTTTTTTCAATTAGATGTGAATTGAATAAATAGAAAGTTGGTAATCTCGAACGATAAAGTGCAACTAAACAGGGGGGGGAAGGGGATATCTGATAAGACAAAACGTCAAAAGATGAAAGTGACATTTGATAAAAATGACCAAATGTAAAGTTTAATTTAAGGTTTAGGAAATTACGATATGTACGATTGTTTAGGAGATGAAAATGTTACGTATTTTGTATACGCCTATAGTTTAGTTTCACTTTGTATAAATTCCCGAGTTGGGCAATGCGAGGGGTTTTAACCGGTTTTTTTTTACTATGAAGGAATTAGGAAGGTAATGGCGTAGAAACGCCGGAAATGAGAATGAAAATTATCACATTCTAATCTCTAAAATTTTTTATTTGACATTATTATTTTAATATGTGCGACTTGACTCCAAACAGGATAAACCCTTGTTCTCGGACACGTTTAAGAAATTAAATATTATCATTCTTTTGAAATTGTTTAATTTTAATTCCCCTTATTGTGATTATCCATTTTTTTTATTTTATTTTTACTTTATAATATAAATAAAACTCCTTTGTATCATATTTTTTCATTATATCCAAATCCAAAAATAAACCATTCCAAAAAGGAATATCATACGAAAATCGGTTAAACATATTATCGTCGATCCATTATCTCTGAGAAAAAAAAAAAAATTCTACGCCCATCACGCGTCCGAAAAAGAAATTATATTTCCCTTTACGATCGTGATTGGCAATTTTTTTTTCTCTATTATATACATTGGGTTGATTCGTTGAAAATTTTTTTAAACATTGATGATTCTTAGATTAACGATCCTAGGTGAACACCTTAATATGCGCATGATAAAAACGTGGTTTTGATTCATTATACAATTTTAATGGTTTTAGGTATTATTTCAATTTAATATTGTCTCAAGAAATCGAAACGTTAAATGAAATGCACAAGAGAAAATCAATCAAATCAATTGTCAATATAATTCATGCACAGCGAGAAATAAACAAACATTCCGTAGTTTGCCGTAAATTCTTCCTCAAAGGAGAAATCAAATTACTTTCCAGATTATCGAAACGGGAGAAAAAGAGAGATTCCATATTATTAATGGATTTTCAAACTTTTTACGAGATTTGGTAATTTTAAAAAGAAGGATTGTCCCGAGATGTGAATTTCAATGAAGGGGCATACCCACCCACAGAGAATGATTCTTCTTTATAGGTAAGGTAACACCCACATTCAGAACGTTCCGTTCCACCTTTAATAGTAAGGAATAAAATGCGATTCATACAAGCAGGTTTTGCATGCAACATCCATCATATATGGATCCTTATTTATGCCCATTACTATTTAACTTTTCTTGTGTGTGGGAAGAATCACTTGATTCGCGTTTTGGATAAAGTTTTTTTTTTCATTAATTACGTTATTACGCGCATATGGTTCTTTTCTCTTCTTTTTTTTTCCCCCCAAGAATTTTTCAACATCTCTTACCCCTTGATATCTTGATTTTATTTTTTTCCTTTTGACCTGTCGAGATGGGGTTGGGCTTGTAACACAGAAATTTATAAACTCAGTAAGATTCATTCGTATGAATCATCAAACCCAAAATCAACCTCCGATTTATGCAGATTTTATTTCTCTGTGGTACTGTACATCTGCAAAACTGCATGCAAAACGTTCCATATATTCGATGCATTCATTACACATATTCCTTTTTTTTTTATTAATATACACAAAAATATAATTATTCTATGTAAATATGCAATCAAGGGCACGGTTAAAAGATTAAGTGTACTTTGAATGAACTCTTTTTCATATAAATGTTCGAATATGTGTCGTCCTTTTTATTTCCTAAAACTAGAAATAGGTAATAGGTGATAGTCATAGGGATAGGAATTAGGAATAGAATAAATCTTATTTAAGAAAAAAGATTTAGAAGTTCCTCGCACAGGTTGAATGAACTGTGATTGCATAGATAATTTCATTAAAGTTAAAAAAAAAAAAAAAAAAAAAGATTTTTTGCTTCCGTTCCGAGTTTTTTTTTTTCTAATTTACCGCAATCGTATTCATTCATCCATTTACCTCTCTCTTCAAGACCTTGTTCATCTTCATTTATTTTTTTTGTTATTATTGTTGTTGTTGTTATGTTGTTCTTGTGTTCTTGTAGTCGTTGTTGTCATGGTTAGTTAGGATTGGGTTTCAATCGACGGCCGAATGAGACATAAGTATCTAAGTGCGTACAATCAATCTCAAAATAATCACAATCATTCTTTGAGAAGACGCTAAGCTCAAAGATGGAAGTTCTATCACAACAACGAAATTCGAAAAAAAAAAACAAGGTTTACTTTTTTTTCAAACTAATCGGCATCCTCGGACAATCGTTTCCATATTTAGGCATCAAAGATTTCTATTTAACAATAATTTATATCGTATAGAAAATCCTTTTTGAAAATCGATGACTTTTATGAAAAAATAAAGAATCGAAAAAAATAAAAGCGCGACCAGCATTTGTAAATCCTCACTAAATTTATAAAGAATGCACATTTTATAGTTTTTAACTCAAAAACAATCTTAAGAAAACAAGGTTTCACCTCGACCAATGACGCTCCCAGAATGACAAAGGTATTTTTTTTAATTGAATGATCCTTACCTATTTAGGGAGAGGCACTCTGAATGAAAACTTTTAAATATAATAAGAGGAAAAAAAAGTTTTCTCCATTGTTTCTTAATTAGATACCTTAATTTGATAGGTTATCACATTATATATTGTTTAGGTTTTAGGAAAAAATAAGTTTTTTTTTTATAATTGCTGTCACGCCTTATTTGTTTATTTGTTGGAGTTAAAAAGATGGGATGGAATATGAGTTGAGCGGATTGGTGTGCGCGGTCTCACCATCATCTTTGAATATTGTGGAGAAACGCGTAATGAGGCCTAGCATCTGATCAAGAAAGAATCCACAGATTACCACATTTATCGTCCCACTAATCTTAATTGTGATTGATAATGTCCCCAAATTTGGCATTTATTATGTAAACAAAATCATCGCGTGTAATCTGTATTTGCGTTCAAATTAATTGTTCCTTAAACTTCATTTAACCAAATAAGGTTTCCATTGAAAGATGCCGAGAGATTATACAAAGGATCCTCCTCCCCCCTAAACAAGGAACCTTAAATTAATTAATTTACCTCGCATAATTTATCATGCATGTATTTTAATTGAGATTTTGATAAGAGAACTGATAACGCACACAATTGAATGAAAGGCCGTACAGGTTTGATAAGCTTTTCTTGTGCTTTGTTTATTCTTTTGTCGAAAGTGGATTAATGAATCGTTGATGTTTCCTTGTAACTTTGAGGTACTTATGTAAGAGAGAGTTCAAAAATAGAAAAAAAAACAAAAATAAAGAGCTTTGGAATTCATAATGTGACACCAATGCGATTATACGGATGGATACTCTACGCAATGTTTGTATATCATCACACTTAATGGTTTTGTGATCTAAACATGAAGACAAAGAGGAGAAGAAACTGTTATTGTTTAACGTATTTACGTTAATTCAAGGTCCAATTTTCCGGAACCTTCCAATCGCAAGACGTTCATATATGAGAACTTTAAATGGAACGCGCCACTAGGAAGAATTCCCTAATGGATTTCTTTGTTCTCTTGGTTACTTTGGTTGTTGACTTTGTTTGGTCATTTTACCAAAAAAAGGACATAACAACTACAGAGGAATTAAATGAAATTGTTATTAAAATGTATTGCGACGAATCACGCGCCACTAACGAAATTCCTGTTTCCCTTGCTTGGCAATCGTGAAAGGAAACCTGGTTACAGTATCCCGAGTTGGCATGAACTTTAGAAGAGTGATATAAACGAGAGCGCATTTATCGTGATACGCGTATGCAACGACAATAGGTGATAAGAACATTTATTTACATTTTTAATTTTATTTATTTATTTATTTATTAATTAATGTATATTATTGTTGCATATCAAACATCTTAACAATATTCCATTTAACTCAAAAAAAAAAAAAAAAAAGAAAGGAAAAGGGAAAGGGAAATTCTTTATTCATACGCGCCACCCATTCGACCCTTGTGCTCCCTCGGGGTTGTTAAAATTAAGTACAAGGGGGTGGGGAATTAAAATTCGGAATGATTTAAGCAGATTAACGCCGATTGTATGTAAAATGATGTAACTTTATTTTAAAAACTGGATCCGAATCTTGAAATGAAAAACATATGATTTATTTGTGACATTTCAAATTGACATTTATAACCAAAACGCATGCATATAACCAAAACGCATGCATCACACCGATTTCTCCAAAAATTTTTTTAAAAAAAACGCGCCACTAGTGAATTTACCTTTTTTTTTTTTTTTACTATTTCAAAAAAAAATCTTGTTTCCTTTCCTTGGAAACTTACAATAAATGTGGGGTTTGACAATAGCGGATGCAATCCGGACTTTACCTATGCTATGCATGAGGTAAAAAAAAATATCAAATTATTCCGATTCATCAATTGGTGGTAAAGAGGTGTGATCACATTTGCGCATATAGAATATTTTTCTCCCTTTCATATTTTTTTTTTATTTTATTTTATCATTGGACGCGAAATTAGACTTTATTGGGATCTTGGGGGCTTTGCATGATTTTTTTTTCTTTTTTAAAAAAAAATGCCCACGTTACAATAACGTTAAATACGCCATTCTTCCAGAGATCCTAAAAAGGATATGCATTGAAAAGGGAAGCAAAAAAAACAAAACAAAATAAAATAAACTGAATGATAACAGCCGACATGACGAAATCGGCGAATTTTGGGAAGTTGATGGAAAAAAATTTTTTTATGCCATTGTAGTTTATTCGAATCTAAAAAGACTTTACGCCGTCTTGTGTTCATCTATCAATCACTATGGCTATTATTAAATTGTAACATTGATGATGAACTTTTTTTTTTATTATTTATTATTATTATTATATCCAACCTTTTCTTATTTTCCTAAAATTATTAAAAACTTTTAACAAAAAAAAAAAAAGTGGTCATATCGGGTTAACCATTGTTCCTCCGAGAACGATCCTAACAAAAATGCCGGGTCGGCGGACTTTCTCCTAGCTTCTATGCCACTTATAGCCGAATTATTTATAACTATTTGTATTTATATTTAAGCTCATTACGTTATATGCAAGTTTGTCACCATTTATCAAAATTTTAACAATGATATACCTTGTATATCAAACAAAACCACGCCATCAGCGCCACAAATTGACTCATTTATATGAAAAATAAATACGGAGACATCTTTTTTTTTCGCCTATGCCCAAAATTGGAAAGTTGTTTAGTAACTAGGGTGGGGTTGTTTTGCTGCGCGGCGCTTCATTTGACATTGACATTGAGTTCATACATATATATTTACTTTAACTTTTGACATCCTTTATTTTTTTTAATAAAAATGAGATTGTGAAGGGGAATAGATTTTCCGATCTTCAACAAACTATAAAAAAAAATCATGGATTTTTATTTTATCACAATAGAAGGATAATCTTATTTTACCGATTATACAGTTATATTTAAAATAAGGGAAATAAATTATTTTATTATTATTATTATTATTATTATTTTAAGGGTCAGTTTAAAAAAAAAATTTGTCATGTTTCACAGAGATTATAATATTACATAATGGAAAAAGGAATAATTTATACAGATATAGTGAGGGGATATGGTGCATGACTAGCATGATGGTATGATTATGGATGTGATCTTCGTGCTTATTTTGAATGACAAGTGATTGGAAAAAAAGGCGGTAATAATACGCATCCCATGCTATACCATATATCGCAAAGTTAATGAAATAGTTTTAACAAAGGTAAATGATAATGCTCGGCGAATATGAGAGAAGAGAAACAAAGGACAATTGGATTTCGATTCTTTTTGCTCGGATGAGTGAGTCGCACAGTTGGCGGGGTTGCAAAGGTAAATAAAGCGGATAAAGACAATAGTCGATTACTCTGACAAATTTTTTTTTGTTTTTTTCCACGCGCAAATTCGAGCATATTTTCTCACAAAAACAAGTCAATCATATGCAAATAACCGATTTTTTTTTTATGATTATTCAGAACAATATAAATGTTCAACAATGGGTAATCATTTAAACACATTTATTTGACCAAATGGTTGATCACTAGTCCCAAACTTGCTTACTAATCTTAAAAATAGATGGTCATATTTTAAAAAAGATTATATATGAGAGATAATACAATGTAACTGTTGAGACAAAATGTTCCATTGACCGAATGACTCTAAGCCACGCGAAGTTATTCAGATTTCCAATTAAGGGATCGCTCTCAACTTCCCCGCATTATTCCTTTGCCAAATAATAATAATTACTCCATACAGAATGGTTGATGATACGATGTTATATTTTTAGATCACAATGTTTTGCCATTATAAGAAATATAGAAACCTCCAAGTTCCTTTTATGTAAATAAAATCACTTTTTTTTTCGGCTTCTTCCCCCTTTAATATGATCTAACAAATCCCAACTTTGTTTCTTCAAAATTAAATTATGGCTTTGTTGGGAAGGGGTTGACAATCGAAATTATGACATCATTTTGCACGTGATCAGACAATAAAAAATTAATGATTTCAACGTACCAATGACTTTTTTTTATTCTCTAAAAAGGGAGGTTATCGAATTTGTTAATTACTAAAAAATTCTCACCTTAATAAAAAATATTGTACGTTGTATAGATTAAATAAAGAAAAAAAGATTAAAGTGCGTTTCAAAAATCCCTTTCCTCACCATCAATCACAAAATAAACATTTGATTATCATTCGCAAATCAAATGATTTCATGTGACTAAATTACAACTTACGTAGTTTGATTCGCGAAAGGCATGAAAAATTTTTATTTTCAAAGATTCTATGAAAAAGAACCTTCCGATTATTTTTTTTCAGGAAGTGATGACTTTTCTCATGATAAACATACGATTCCATTACGCATTTCTCACCCCTCAAAAGCTGATCATATCGATGCAGGCGTTCGATTTTGCTTTCATCATTTGTCAGAAATTGAAATTCAGGTACTGTGTAGGGTCGGTCGTATCAAATGTTATCTCAAAATTTCTGAAATTCCAAATTTAAGTTCATTGTTTAACTATGCTGAATATTCATAAGTTACTAATTTCCGGAACTCCAAAAAAGGAAACGTCATTATAAACAACTCATTATTATGTTTATTATGTGCGTCGTTCTTCTTCTGCCCAAGCGCATAAAGTCATTCATCATGCAAAATATATCTTGTTGCCCTTTCACATTCAATCTCATGCGAAAAAGAACGATTTGGTTGATCTAAAAAAAAAGGATGTAAAAGAATCAGTTTTTTTTCCTATTAGTTAACTCGGGTTTATCTTTTGCTTTATCAATCATCAAGCATTATACTTACCTATGTCACGTAAGTCTTGATTGATATTAATTTACTTTTAGAGGTAATGATAGTAATTTCGGAGTAAATTCTTAATGAGGAATGAAGAGTGAATGTAGCATTCATCATTCAATTGAAAAGTGATATGTGACTTCTTGATATTAAATGAATTGCTTCATTTTGGCGATGCTCCGATGCAAAGAAAAGTTGAAAAAAAAAATATTTACCCCTTGAATCAAGTAATCGTTTTAAGGAGACATGGCTTGACAATAATGCATTAAATGTCTAAGCAGAAATGGGCCCCTCTCCTTTTTAGATAAATCAGTCTATATGCTAAATATGGGTGGTGTGCTATTAAAATTTAGGTACGGATCATATGATTTACTATGTCTCGTACCTCAATTTTAATAGCATACCACCATATGTTATTTTCGGGCCGGATTAGTATTAATTCGTATCTAATCCCTTTTTTTTGGTAACTCCTTTCCTTTCGGTTGCAAAGGACCTGTATATGATGTCGTAGTATCACGTGACTTTAAGAGCCTGGCGTTTATAAAGCCCATACCTTAACGTTAATCCTAAATACGGCACATACCTAATATTAATGTTAGGTAATGTGGTTTAGAGTTTTCGAATTTTTTTTCGCGCCACGGAACTTTTATTTTAAAACGTGTACCATAAACAATTCATAATGGTAACAAACAATCGAACCACATGCATCAAAATGTTGATTATTTATTATCATCATCAAGTTATCACCAATATAGACAATATATTTCGAAAACAGAACAATTGGTCCATCTAACATGTCTATATATTGTTTTACTAGATGATAATATCTTAATTTGTAATCCCTTGAAACTTTAATGATAAAGAAAGATAACCTTAACTCGAACCTAATTATTATATCTTCTAATCTAATTTCTAAATTTAAATTAATTGATTATTACGTTACTGACTATTTTTTTAAAAATAAAGTCACCATGTAAACAAAGAGACGAAACTCTAAAGATAATACTAGAATTAGTGGAACGATTGCACAACGATAGGCATTGTATTTTCATTCATACTTTTTTTTTCTTGATAATTGTCGATTCATGTGCAACATAAAGAGAACTTTTTTTCTTTTTTTTTAAAAAAAGAAAAAAAAAATTTGTATGAAATTGTATGGAACTTTATTAATAATTAATTCATTGTAATTGGTAGAGATTCTTTTTTCCCTATATATAATTCGTGAAAGAAAAGAATAAAAGAATGCACCGTTATCAAGGTCATTCACTATTTAAATAAACATTACACAAATTTTTTTTTTTACCATCGTATGATAAATCATACGTGAAATATTAAAAGATGAATGTAAATATTAAAGTATAATGAACCCTTTATTAAATTAAAATAATTTTCATTTCTTAAATAAGGAATAAATTTGGTTACAAAGGTTTGACCAACTATAATTGCCGAGGAATTTGATATTAAATATGTTGACCCACGTTTAATAAGAGCTTGTTTTCTTGTCCTTCTGTGATATATATAAATAAAAATGGAAAGTGTCTATTACAAAGAAATCGCGTAATTTTCAATACCTTACTAATTCGAATTTTAGAAGCTGATTCAATGTAAGGAGGCTCATCATGAATAAACAAAGAACAATAGAAAGAATATATTAATGCATTACGCGGAACTGTATAATTTTGACCATCTTTGCACAATTAAAAGAAAATGTATAATCGTGCTCGTCAAATAATTAACCAAAATGAGAAACAATAAGAAAGTATTGAGAGGAAAAAAAAAAAGTTCCATTATAAGGTCGTGTAAAAAAGAATGATTGATCTTACTCAAAATGACATAATGAAGAATCAAATTATGTACGAGAAAAAAAAAAGTTACAACCCACGCATTCTTTGTGGCGGTTCGCAAATAAGTCAAAAATGCAAAAAACATTGACCACTTACAACATGGATTCCATGTTAATAAACAATATGATGCAGTACGGAATGTAAAAAGATGATCTTCAAATTGACATTGTTCATTTTCATTCAACAATAAATATCACGAGATGATCCTCACTTTTATTCTCGTTTTGAGTTTCTCTTACATTCGGCTGAAACCTTTTTCTTTTATTTTGGAAAATCATTATATGACATAAATTGATGTGATTATATTTAAAACTTGACATTTAAAACGATTTGTCGATCTAATTTGATACCATTTTTGTTCGGATTTTCTTCATGTGAAATTGAAGAAACTTCACGCGATCCTACCTTACAATGGGCTTCTTTTTATGCAGGTTAGTGAGAAAGATAAATAACAAATGCTGATAAAAAGCATTGTTAAAGTTATTTGAAATGTGATAATGCCGATAATGATAAATAGAAAACGGCTCAGCAGCCTGAATTCAATTTAGAAAAATATTATTTGATTATGATTTATGTTATAATTTTAAAAATAAAAGTACTAAAAAGTTACATTATTTTCTCTGCACAAATATTTAAATGCTTAAGGTATTTTTGTTTATAAAATTAATATTAATAAAAAGAACCAATTAATATGCATAAAATTTAAAAAATTATCTATATATAAAGAATTTTTTTTAATAACATTGAAAAAATATCAGTTAAAATTAATTGCAATAGTTAAAAGGTATAGAGCTCTTTAAATATAATTTAAAAAATCAGTTTAATTTAACAATACCTATTGAACCCTGTCTTAAATTCAAAATAAAAAAAAATTGCAAAATTTTAGCAACCTTTTAATATTAATTTTTTTAAATCCAAAAAAGTTTTGCTACAAAGTATATAGAAATCATTATAATTTAAATTCTTAAAATAATAATTTAAATAAACATTTATAATTGTAAAAATATATATTAATAATAATTAGTAATTTTATATTATTTATTAAATTATTTGACAGTTATATTATCTATAAACTATTTACTTTTTAATAAAAGATAAAATTCTAATTTTAGTAATAAACATTTGTTTAACCTATTTTTTAATAATTTAAATTTTAAAATTTTCATAGTTAAACTATACTAAATTACATATTATAATTATTATAATAGATTAATAAATATTTTTATTTAGTAATATAATTATTATATAAAATTAAAGATGCCTCTTTAAGGTTGCTTGTCTAAACTCATTTTGGATTTAGCAAAATGGTAAAACCTTTAGTTTCGCTAAATTTTTACTAAGT
>CAMKVN010000549.1:0-27024 GCA_946474995.1 Funneliformis geosporum | reverse complement strand
ATAACATATATAATTCTAATGATTCGAATGAAGAATTAAACTGATATTTTAATTCTCCATGTGATAGTCATACGGATCCTTTAACATGATGGAACTTCATAGCAAAGACTCTCTTATATGGCTAAGGATTATTTATCTATTCAAGCAACGTCAGTTGCATCTGAACGAACCTTTTCTATTTCAGGTTTAGCAATAACCATAACTAGAACCGGAAACAGCAAGAGCGACTATTTGTATGCTAAGTACTGGTATTACTATTATATATATACATATATTTTAATCTTAATCATATAGATTATATATAAAAGTTTTTTTTTAAAATACATATCTTTTTAAAGATATAGAAGGTTTGCTAGGAAAATGGGATTCTGAGAATTTTTGACTAAAATTTAATTTTTAATCTAATATTATAAAAAATTAAAATGTAATAAAAATTAAAATTTTATCAAAAAATTCTCAGGATCCCATTTTTCTAGCAAACCTTCCATATTTAAAATTTCACTAATAATGCATTTAGAAAAGAATGATTTTATATTAAAATTTTTTATAAAAAAATATTTGTAATAATATATAATAAAATATTAATTATAATATTATATTATCAATATAAAATAAATATAAATAAATAAATAATTTATTATTATAAATATAAAATTATTTGAAAAATTCTTCAACAATATGTTATTGGAAAGTACAATGATTAGTACAGTGAGACAGTTAATACATTATAAAAATTAATATAAAAATTAGCATACAATATTCCCACCCTGTGTATGTATGTATACCTTTCCAAATACATATCTCGGGGGAGGGGTTTAAATATATTATTGCTATAGTAGATTAAATAATTAGTTTTCCTTATCATAATTCAATATTTTTAATATAAAATCAATTATAATTTATGAGAATAGCGAATGATTATTTTAATAATAATAAATTAAAAATGCTAAAGCAAAATAAAAAAAAATTACTTTCATAACATCCTCTTGAAACAGTATAGAACAGGCCAAATTAGGTTCTTACATCCGTATGTACTATATAAATTTTAGTTCGTGATTAGGTGAATTAAGCCGAAACCGAAAATTTGGCGTTTCTACATACATATTAAATAATGCATAAATTAAAAATGTAATAAACAAATGTAAATATTATCCTCAGATGAAAAGGACCGATTTTTTTACCGAGGTAAATATAAGAGATACTTGCGATAAGTTAATGATGAATAAGAACAACAAATTTGGATGGATAATCTCCGTTTCGTATCAATCTAGTTTTTAATCAATGTTAAAGAATTTCAGATTGTAGATCAGAGTATTCTAAACAGATGAAAATAAAATCTGTAATTTTCTTTCTATTTAAGGTAGGTTGTATTTAATATATATATATAGTTAAGCGATTAATAATCAGTTGTTTACTTTCGCGTATTTCTTCTACCATTACTTTAATGGCTTCATTCTAACGTTAATTAAAAATCGTGTTTCGTTTAAATTCTATTTTCAAGGAAAAACATTAGGCCCGACATGTTTACACGAATGTTTCAATGGTTTAAAAAACAACCAAAATTGTCGATCTATTCTAAAAAATTATTTCGAGAACATTCTTGCTAATTATTGTAAATTATTGCATGCATCGTTAAATCCGTTTCCTATCACATTTTTTTTTTTTTTTTTAATAAATTCTAAGGATTCTTTTTCCGTACTTTGATAACAATTTCCTATATTGCTAATGCGAGAAAAAAAAACAAAGAAATAAATAATCGTACAATTGAAAGAAAATCATGATCTATATAATTATCTTATGTAATGTAACCTATTTGATTTCGAAGAGTTCCTAAAAGCCTGTTTTTCGTTAAAATGCGTTATAATATTTTAATAACACATCATTAAATTTGTTAAAGATAACATTGTTTGTTTGCTATAACTAATTGTACCCTTTTTCCTCTAAATAATCCCTTTCCAAAACAGTTTAATCTTTTTTAAAAAAGTTTCGGGTATATCCCAATTAAGAAAGTAACTTTCGATTATTCGAGGACTTAATCATTTAAGTCTCGATCTTTTTTCTTTATCACAAATATTTTGATTCGTCATTGAATAATTTCCTTTATTGACTACTTCCGGGTTTATTCATAAGTTAAAAATAATCATAACAAAGACTTTCTTTTATTTATTTCTTTTTATTTACCATACATACATAATGTTATTGCTTTCTCTGAAAATAATCGGTCGTCAATATGCAGTACGCTCGGATATCTCCACCTTTATTGGTCATATTGAAAACTGTTCACAAATAAAGGGAATAACGGATCTTGATTGGTTCCGTATTTCCGTAAATTTAAAAGTAACACGCGATCGAATATTTTACACTTCAAATTACACGAGAAAGTAATCGAATTGTTTTTGTTTCGCAAACTGCGAATTGCAATGCCAAGACAAAGCATCGTTCGCAATTCCTTAATTTATTATAGTTTAGAATGCGTGATCATTATATTCTAAATTAATATTAATAATATTTTAAACTAATATACTTTTTTTTTTCGCTTTTCTATACCAACTTATAACACCGGCAAATTAGATATTAAGTGTTCATGAATGATGTTTAATGCTTTGTCAGCATTATACTCATCAATCACACAAGAAATGTTAATTTCTGATGCCCCTTGTGAAATCATTTCGATATTCACATTTGCCGCAGCGAGCGTAGAAAACATTTTACCAGCAATGCCGACCATGCTTTTCATTTGTTTACCAACTAAACTTAATATTGCCATATTTTTAAGTACATCAACCTATAAAAAAAGAAAAAAAATAATAAATATACATATATATATATTGTCAAATCTCGCTGTTGTCTAAAGATTCAACATACCGTTCCTAATTTCTCCAATTCTTTCAATGCCCTTTCTAAATCTCCTTCTACTCCAAGTGCCATAGATATGTGAACTTCACTTGTAGAGATCAAATCTACAATAATCCCATAAGTATCTAATGCAATAAAAATTTGTGCTAAAAATCCATGACTCATGGTTTTACGATTCGAATGAATATTTATAACAATGATGTTGTTTTTTATGGTAACAGCTGTAGGATGTCTTCTTGACATATCAACATGATACCCATTTTCATGTAGAAGGGTTGAAATACAACGTGATCCGGATAAAAGTCCTTTTTTAGATGTGACCTTTATGACCTCATTAATATCTGAAAAAATAATGGTTCCTTTACCACTTGGGTTTATAACGTTCTTTATACGAATTGGAATGTTCGCTCTTATAACTTGTTCCATCGTAAATGGATGAATCACTTCGGAACCATAATATGTAAGCTCTGATGCTTCTTCGGGTGTAATGATTGGTAAAAGTCTTGCATTGGAAACTTTACGAGGATCTGCTGTAAAGATTCCATCAACCTCTTTCCAAACCTGAAGTTCCTTGGCCCCAAGTCCAACTGCCAATAATGCTGAACATAAATCTGTATAGCCTCGCCCAATGTTATTAAGAAGACTTCCCGGTACCTGTCCAAAATATCCTGTAATGGACATCGATTCATTTAGTATTAAATAAATATATAATATATACAAAGAGAGACAAATTACCAGTGATAACGGGTACGCGGTTTCCACATTTACTAACTACATCCGCGATTCTCTTTGCTAAATAATCGTAAAATTTTTGATTCAAATTGTTTTCGTCCAATCGTTGATCAATAACATCATCTAGATTGAAAAATTCTGCATCTATCCCCTATGGATCAAAGAAAAATATATAAATAAATAAATAATATATTTTTTTTTTGAGGTCGCTTGAATAAATTTACTCATCATATGAAATCAACATCGAACATAGAATACCTTGTCTTGTAAAACAGCAGTAATAATACGACACGACAACTTTTCTCCAACTCCGATGATACTATCTTGTGAACGTGGTGTAATTTCCCCGATGATCTATAACGAAAAGGTCGTTCGCTTAACTTTCATAAATTAATTTTTACGAAATAAATTAAAATAAATGAACTCATAATTACCTGTGCGGCTTCCAAGAAATTTTTGAGCTTCAAGCAATCCTGAATCAATTGCTTTTCTAATTCTTTTAGAATTTCTTTATTCATGATAATTGATTGTGAAGATTTCACATGTTCTTGACAAATCTCATCTACAATCCGAACATAATTTTTAGAATCCTTTTTGAGTGCTTCTTTTGAAGCTTCAAGTAACCTATTAGTAGTTCCTTTTGCCTTTGTTTCGCCACTACGTGCAGAACATACTAAAGCGACTCGACGCACTTCCAAATAAGGTCTGAGTAGATGACAATTATGAGAGAGTAATTAAGCACATCGTTCGAATGCACGGGTTGAGATGGTTGAAAATAACTGGTTTACCCACTTTACAATATCATTCGCGATATTTTCCAGGTATTTTCCAATACTTGTGCCACCAAATTTTTGCACAATCCAAGGAAATTTTTCGTTGTTAGTTATAGGAGTAACTGGAAGATGCATAGCCGTCATTAGTAATTTTTGAACGAGATCAGGATTTTTTTTTTTTTTTTTTTTTAGATCTCGATTTATCTGATTTATCTGTTATTACATTGCATTATCAATTTGATCTATGGAAATATGGAATCTATCAATGCAGGATGCTTATCTTGAATAACGTCGAGATGACTCACTTCCTTTAAAAGCAACCTAAATTTGATTAAAATGACCAAAATTGGCTAAAACTAATTTTAACAAAACAAAAGAACTTCTAGTCTCAATGGACTGCGACACCCTGTGCCAACCTGCGCTTATTTAATAATTAAAAAAAAAACGGAGAATACCGAAATGGAACATCATACCGAAATAATTGTAGGCTTTGCAGGATATTTCGGAACGTAAGTTTTAGCCGACAATGTTTAATCTATTGGCTATCTTGATAATAGGCTTAAAAAAGATCTCAGGCTGTTCCAAACAAGAGAGCTCGAGTCATAACAGAAAGGTTAAGTGAAATCACTCGAGTATAATCAAGTCTCTAAGAGGATCGTACAAGATGGAATTTTCATTCGATTTTTCTTTTCATCTTGGTGATTTTCCCGTTTTTTTTTAGCACGCTTTTGATCTTACAAAATAATTTTTTAAAGGTGTGCTAAAATACACAATAATATGTACGTTAAGTAACTAAAGAAAACGCGTCTCTTCAATTTTTTTAAAAAGTTTTTTTTTTGACAATCAATTATTTATTTATAGCAACAAATCGGGACATGATCTTTTGATGGGAAATTAGATCCCAAAACAAATAAATGCTCATAAATATAAAATAAAAATATAACAAAAAAAAAAAAATTTGGGTTCATAGTCGCAAGACTATTCGACATTCACCTAACTTTTCTCAATCATCTCATATTGAATCGTCACATTTTTTATTTAACGTTAAAAAAAAAATAAAGATAAATCTTAATCTATAAATATAATACAATGGTTTACGAAATCTGCATCGAGAACCTTAATATAAAAATAGCAAGTTCCTTGAATATCAAGTATCAAAAATCAAGAATACATACATGGTCAATGCTGTGCAGCAAATTCAAGACCTTCACAAAAATTGACATTATTATGTAATGTAGCATGTATCTAACAAAACAAAAAAAAATCCTTTTTCACATCTGCTTGGGATAGCCACAATGCTTTCTCTGAGTAAAAAAAAAAACTAAAACTTTATTTTTTTTGTTATTGAATACAAATTTAGTAATCAGTAATTAGTAGATTTACAATAATTCAGTAATGATGGGCTTAGAAGAAATTGAATATCAATCAAAAGACAAATATTTGTTAATGGAAGTAAGCCAAACTTTGAATCGAATGTATATTTATTTAGATAAATTTTCGTTCTAGGCTTAGAGATAAATAATCCTTTTAAATCAATACCAAATCAAAACTTAAAGATTAATTTAATCAGCCTAATGAAATAAGCCTCCTTGTTTAGGACTAAGCCTTCTATATTTGTTTAAATATGTAGTGGCTAGAATATCCATCATTAAATTTCCATCTTTCGCGGCTTTTCCAGGCTTACTGTTTTGTTTGACAGCAGATTGATTGTTATTTTTTTTTATCGTTATAATTTTTACTAAGGTCGCGGCAAAAGTCTGAAAAATTATTATTCGAAAAAAAAAAAATATATTTTGCAAAAGATTGTTTATCAAATCTTGTTCGATTCACATAAACACACGTATAAGAAAATTAATTTGTAAACATTGAATGAAATACACGTGATTCAAATTTCAATCATAATAACTTTCTTTAACACTTAATAATATTTTTATTGATTTCGAAAATCTTAAGAGAAAAGAAGAAACCTTAATTGTCGTGATTTCCTTACCTAATGAAATGAACTTGTGAATCACTTTTGTATAATGATGGTTGGGAATATTTACTCATACTCATTTTATGGTAAAGAAACTAAAATTTATTTAAATCTATATAACCTATTTCTAAGAAATCATTTTTAATATTAAAAAATAAAAAGCATTAAACAATCGATGTTTTCTGCTGCCCTTAAAAAAAAAAAAAAAAAAAAAAAAAAGGAAAATATCAAATCTTACTACTACACATAAATAAAATTTTCATATTAATACAATGTTGTACCATAATTAATTGCTACATATCATATAGTAATATAAAATATAAAATCTCTTTTGAATTAGAGATTACTTAATATTTTCGTAAAAAATAAATGTCTAAAGGCTTAATAAAAGTTTGGGCCGAAAGTAGAATCAATCGATTTCAATTCGTGTCGTGCTTGAATAGTCGACCTGGGGACCCCTGGGAATAGTAGGTGTCGTAGTATTTATAAATTGGCTTCCGTTTTGAGCAATGGTATGTTGAGGGAACCCAGGGTAATGTCTTTGACTTGACATTTGCAAATACGGAGACGGGTAAGGATGATGTAGAGCGGTTCTCTGTTGAGCTAAACGTTGCTGTTGCTCTTGAATTGCAATTTGCGCACGCTTACGTGTTAATTTCGCAAAATCTGTGGTGATTAATTTTGTTTAGATGACTTCTTTCTGTTATCATAAAAAAATTCATCATATGATTTATTTACTCACGCAATCCACACGCATTGCATAATGTTCTTGCTCCATCTGGTCCACGTCGCCATTCAGGTGTCTCTTGAATGTTGCATGAATGACACCTTCCCGGAGGTGCGGGTCTTTTCTAATCATTTCATAAAGTTAATATAATGATAGATGGGTATTCGGAATGTTGCCATAATTTGGTGAAACTTACCGTTCTTTTTCGATATTTTGGACGTGCCGGAGAAATCCCCGAACTCGTTCTTTTGTTTCTAATAAGATCAATTTCAGTCTTAAAAAAAAAAAAAAAAAAGGAAAGAAAATCAATAATAATGAGATTACGCCGATCAGCGAAATAATCTCAAAATACAAACCGGGCCACGGCGATTTGTTTCATCTTTTAAAGCATTTAGCACGTAAAGAACCTCAAAAGCTTTATTTATCATGTCGGTAACGTGCGCTTCCGTTGGAAGGGAGGCTGCTTGTTGCATTGGCCAGACATCCGGTCGATAATTGCCAATCCGACTGCGTATTTCACCATACTGGGAAGCGAATTGACTAATAAGGGCGCAATGGTCAATTATCTAACATATCATGATGAAAAATCTTAAGGTTAACCAAACCCTGTTAACATCAAATAATAATGTGAAGAAGAAAATAGGATTAACCTTTTTCAAGTCAGCCATTGTTTTTTCATTCCCTCGATTAACAGATTGATAAACGTCTTTTTCAAAGGAAGCACGATAGTGATGATATTCTGAAGGAAATCCATTGGCAGCGATAGCTGCATTATATTGCATGTTCTGTTGTTGCAATTTTAATGCGGAACTCTGCTTCGAATCATCATCTCTCGAAGGTACACCGGCGATTTGTGTGGTATCGTTTTCGGTTGAAGATGGACGTTGTTGACTCTGCCATTGAGATTTCTGATACGTTGTCGATGATGTAAACGAATTATCTGGATATGGAGCCTGAGAAAATTTTGTAAAATATTTTAAGATAGGATTTTATTTCTTAAACATATGACTTTTTTGGTTCTGACAAACTTACGACTGACTCTGGTGGCGAAGGTCTATGTTCCGAGGTAAGTGCATTCAATGAAGAATGAATTCTTGGCGATCTAGTATGCTCGATATGAAGGTTCGAATTGGATCTACTCAAACTTGGAGTGGTGAGTGGAGGGCTAGGGTGTAAATGAGTGGGTTGTGATCTTACTGGAGATTCCAAGGATAAAGAACGAAGATTTAAAAGCGAAGGTGAATTATTAGCGGAATTCTTATCCACAGAATTAAGTTTAGATTGTAAATAAGGTTGGCTTAATAACGCGGTAGGGTTATCTTGTTGCTTAGATGATTTTTCCGAAGGTTTTGATATAGGATGTAAAAGCGACGAGATTGAAGGTAAAGTGCTCTTATTTTTAGATGATTCGACCGAATTTGTATTTGAAGCCGTACTCGTCTTTAGAAAAGACGCGCTAGAGGGCATGATTCTCTCGATTGGAGGTAAAGAACATATTGAAGCAACATCCATATTGGTTAAAATATATTACGTTTTACTAATAGGGAGGAAAAAAAGAATCAAAATTTTTTGAAAATTTTTCATTAAAAATAACAATCAAATCCATTGTGAGATTACACTGTTTCTTAGAATAGGAAAAAAGGTAAACAAAGAAAATTCTTTTTACCGATATATATGTATAACTTCTGTAGAATGCTGTAACTGTACTGTCGGCAGCTCTAAAGGTATATATTAATAATATTTTCGATAATTTTTTATAAAAATTTATGAATTCTAAATTAATTATGAAACGTGAAACGATTAATTTAAAGTTGAAATCAAGCGCGTTGGTGCGCACGCAAATTTACCGGTCTATTTTATATAAAGGACTGACACAATAAAAAAAAATTAAATTTTTTTTTTTTTTTTATAATACCCGCAGAAGAACATTGGGCGGAAGAAAAATGTCAATAATCAGTGGCCACACTATCGAAAGTGGCGAGGTGCACATTTTAATATTATTTTAAAGCTTTTTTTTTTTTATCTACTAACCAATCAATAATATAAAAAAATTTTTAAATTTTGAAGTTTAAAAAAAAAAAAAAATTAAATAGGATTATCTGTAATCTATATAATGCAATATTATGTAGTAATAATTTTATATTGTAACATAAAATCTTAGATATATAAATATATATATGTATAACATAATATAATAGTATAATATATATATTAGAATAAAATATAATAGATTTTTCGCCCGCCTATCAACAAATTTTTATCTCAGTTTGTGGGGCTGCAAAGTAAATCTAATACCTTGCTTGTTAGCCGTCTTTTAAAACAGTGCCACAATTGTCTCACCGCGCAAAATGCAATTCTATTATTCTATTTTTATTTTACAATACCAGGTATTTATAAACAAGCATGTTGTAAGCGTATTCGCATGCAAATGAATGACCTGGTTCAAAGCTTGATTTCAAAACGTTAGCGGACGGACGGGTATTCCTTAGTTGGAGATTTGTCCGTGTACCACATATTTTTAATGCTTTGTTGAAGCTTGTTTGGATGTTTTAAAAAACAATCGCTGCCCGTAACGCGAATTGTAAAATTCGATTTAACCTAACAAAAAAAAAATTCTTACACGTCCGAATAGGGCCAACATTTTCATTATATAGCTTGGTAAGATCTGGTGAATGGGAGGAACTGATCGGATCGACATCCACACAATCTGTTATTCATCACTGGGTCAAATTTGGTTAAGCCCAAAAAAACCAAAAAGGGCTGTGAATTTCTTGTAATAAATCTAATCCAATGGTTTCTGGATGCCTTTTCATTTAAAAAATGAAAAGATTTATTGCAATCTATTTTGTAAAGCGGGTAAGTCATACACAAATAGAGATTTCAAAAATCCTTGGCATTATCTTGGCATGCAAGAGTTTGAAACTACAATCGATGCTGCGGGGCTCCCATTACCACACGCATTCACGTATTTGTTAACAAAGATTCGATTCTAAAAATAAAATTACTTAAAAATAAATAAATACTGCAGTTTAGATTGATCACGTGAATGATGTCAGCGCGACTTTTAGTGTGATAAAAACGAATGAATATGTTCAACTACTACAGATTGCAAAGAGTTGGTCAGTCACTGTTGCAAACAAACCAAAAAAAAAAATAAAATATCATACATTTTTAAATCGTTAATGCAGTAATGGCGCAAGATATTAATTATTATTCATGTCACAAGATGTTACAAGATTTACATGATTCTACATCGGAAATTCTTCAAAATAGAAGTTTTGAATAAAATTTCATCAGATTGTAATTCTTTTGCCAAGAGTTACATTTACCAATGAAACGGAATTAAAGTGTCAAGCTTTTGGTTGGTTCAAAAGATCGTCAATTTATTTTTATGCATGTCAATGATCTTTTTGGAATTAAAAAACCGAATATCGCACAATAAATCGAATCTAAATGCAGAAAAAATCGCCATTATTTTTAGTCATTTTTTGAAATTTTTTTTTTGTCCCTATTTGCTCTCAATTTGGTAATTGTTTATTAACCACAACGCATTGTAGTTTTAAGATTCAGTTAAGTCTTTTTAATGTTCTTTTTTGGAAATTAACTCCCATGTACTTCAAAACTTACTTGACTTGTCAATAAGTTGACGTTTAAATAATGATATTTATAGTCTTTTTGCTCAAATTCTTAGGTTTGGTCAAAAATAAATTTCAAGGTAAGAAAGATCTATAAAATATCGATAAAACATGCTTCCTTTCGCCGGATGATTTATTTGTTTTTTACTAATAAATTATCTTTTTTTTACGTATTGTTGTAAAGTTTAATATATTATTAACAATAATAATGACCAAGTTACATTTCAATAATTGTTGTGGAATCGTTGACTTACAACGAGGTAAGAAAAAAAAATGCCATTAATTCGGTTCATACATATGTGCATTCACAATTAATAAATCTTCTTCTTTAACATCAGGTGTTGTTCTTATTACTATATTTGCTTTGGTAACCTTATATGTAGATTTAAGTGTATTTGTGTCGAATGTTGTCATTTTATTAATCTAATTTTTTTATGATCAAAGCTTAATAAAGTTTCCGGATTTTTCGGAATACCAACAATATTTGATGGAGGTGGAACATCATCTATCATTTCATATGTATATTCAATCATTGTATCAATAGCTATTACCTATTTTCTGTTTTATGGCGTTTTTCCGGTATTTATAATTTATATTTATATTATTATTATTTTTTTTTTTTAAAAAAAAATATATTATATATATATTGAAAGTAAATGTTTTTCATTATTTTATTTTAAAAGGAAAATCCGAAGATTATCAGATATTATTCTCATTTTTATTGGATGGATTTATTCATAAATGTATTATTTACATTAATATTTGGAATTTGGTGGTATTTGATAGCGGACCATTTATTATTGGCGGAAACTGAAAAACCGAAACAAAATAATGAATTAAATAATAACAAGGAGGCAGTTAATGTATTAGAAACTTCAACGTTACCAGCATGGAAAGCTGAATCTGCAATTGCAATAATTATTTTGATCGCTTCTGCACTTATACATGTATGTTTTTATTTTCTGTTAATGTGATTATAATTATTCTTGTTTATAAATGACTTCATTTTTTTTTCTTTTTAGGTCTATTTTGCTCTTGTGATTAATTCTTATGCCAATTTCGTACAAAAAAAGAAATATTATTATCCTTCATCAGGAATTATGCCCGTTCCCCGTGTATCAACATCTGGCACAGCATTATTAAAAACTGAGACTAATTCTCGTAGACATGTAAGTATTGAGGTGGAAGATGAGGATAATTATTAAAGATGAATTATTTCATGGAGACAATTTAATTCTTAAGAAACATTGTATTTGTATTTTAGTGAAAAAAAATATTAATAGATAAAATTATTTGTATAAAATTCCAACGTTATTAATAGTTTTGGTCTTTTTTTTTGGAAATCACGTGATAGTTACACTCAATTTTGTCGTTGCATGTTTTATATCAGAAACTTATTTTTTTTATTTTGACATTAATAAATTATTTCTATCTAGAAAAGTGAAATTTAAATACCTATTTTTTTTTTCTTTTAAAAAAAAAAGAGGATATTATATTAATTAAAGTGAAAATTTGTTTTAACTAGTAAATTAAAAAATATCTGCCAGTGTATAATATATTACAGGAGGATTCAAAAGATGATATAACTATATAAACAATTTCATTATATATATATACATATATATATTATCAGCTCATTTCCATTGTCTCTTGTTTTTGATATTCTTGTCTAAACCTCCAACTCTTAATATTGAAATTTAGATTGGAATAATAATTCTTCAATGCTATCGGAGAGGATTAATATATTAGAAAATGTATTAATTAAGGATCAGTCGATACAACAAATGCTATCTTAAAAAAATGTGATTTATTACCTTGTGTTGAAAATGTTTCCTTGTATTTTACTCTTATATACCAAAATGGCACCCCAGCAAGGATGAATCCAATTGCTGCAAGTGACTGTAACGGAACACGTGCGAAAGGCATTATGACCAAAAATATGGCAACGCAACAAAATATTATGGGAGTGCTAAGCCAAACCTTATAAGGTCTACGATTTCAAATAAAAATATTATTAATTTTGAAGAAATTCAACATCATTATAGTTACTTATTTATTAATGCTTACCTTCTTAGATCCGGTTCTCTCCATCTTAATATTAATAATCCAAACGAAGTGAGAAAATAAAATATCCATGCAGCAACAGAAACAAAATTTAATAACGTCAGAAAAGTTCCCGGAATTATCATTGCTATGGTCAATACTGCTTGCATAATTAAGGCTGCTGTAGGGGTATTCCAAGTTCCATGTACCTTTCCAAAGAAAGCGGGCAAGTAACCTTCACGAGCTGCTACATAAATCAATCTTGACCCTGTGAAAATACTTCCATTCGCCGCACCAAAGCAACTCGCTGCAACGCAGAGTGCGAAAATGACACCCCCTACGGGACCAAAAACTTTCCTACCAAAATCCTAAAGAAATGAAATAAACAGTTGAATATTATCGATTAACCTTGGATATAAAAAGAATTATAACTTACTAATGCTATGGTATTTGTTTTGGTGACCACGGATGATGGTAATACAGCGTAATAAGCGACATTTGCCAACGTATAACAGACTATAACTATCGGTAAACCAACCATTATTACACGTGGAAGATCTCGAGCAGGATTTTTCATTTCGCCAGCAACATAATTTACATTATTCCTGAACGAAATATCGTTTAAGAGAGAAATCTATAACTCTTAGTGAAAGGTTCAAATGAAGCAATGCATTAATAATCTTAGATATTGAAAACTTACCATCCATCATACGCCCAAAGACCTAAATTAGATGTTTCCAAATGAGTATACTACTGATGAAAAAACTCATCGAAATGCGTATCTAAATAACTAACCTGAATAAAAAGCTAGAGCATAGTCACTAGTTCTCATTGAACTACCTTCAAATACATCTCCATCAAAATTATTTGTAAATCCACCTTTACCTAACACAACAAATCCTATTATAGCTATCACGGCCAAAGTGATTAATTTCAAAGCGGTAAATATGTCCTGTGTTCTAGTTGCTAAACGAACACTATATGCATTTATAAAAGAAATAATTATTATGCATAAAGATGCCACGATTTTGTTTAACCAAACACGAGTTTCATCTGGGAGATTCACATTAAAGGCTGAATGATAAACGATACGATTTATATATTCTGCAAAAATCACTGCGATAATCGCATTGCCCCCAGGCTATCAATAGAAATAATTAATTAGAATATCAAAAAAATTCAAAAATTTAAGGCTAGTATTCAAAGTACCTTTAAACAAGTTATGGCTGTCCAACTATATAAGAAAGCAAACAAACTTCCATATGCATGATTTAAATATGCATGTTCACCTCCAGATAGTGGAATTTCGGATCCTAATTCTGCATATGTAAGTGCTCCTGTGCAAGCTAAGAATCCACAAACTATCCAAACAACTAACGACATTCCAACTGACCCCGCATGCAATGCAACAGGACCAGGCGATGCAAAAATTCCAGAACCAATCATCAAGCCAACCACTAAAGTCAGTCCATTAAAGAATGTAACTTCCTTCTCTAAATTCGTAGGACGTCTCTGTGTTTCTGTTAAGCTTAGTGGTATTAGATGATCGTCGAAATCAAAAACGTCGCTTTGTCGATCACTTGATTGTATAAACGTTTGTTGGTCATCGTCACTCAATTCAAAAGAATCGTGACGTTCTGCGTTTAATAAATTACTTTCCTCCGTTGCATCGAAAATAACAGCTGCTTGTTCTTTTTCCTGAGTAGACATTATTTTATCTCCACAATTGTATATTCTTAAAGTACGAAAAATTTTAAATTTAATCTTATACATTGGGAACAAAGAAGCGTTACACAAACATCTCCCGATTTTGATTGTTGTGTCGATCATGATTTTTTAATAAATTGCTCAAACTTTATTTTTTCATTTATTTTTCGACAAAGAAAATATAAATAAATATAATAAATATACATAGTAAATTCACCCGGAATTTATAAAATTATAAATCCCCCCGAGAAAAAAATAAAAAAAAATCTCAGAGATTATTAATTAAAGTAAATACATAATTATCGAAAAAAATAAATTTTAACCGGATTAAATTGCAAAAATGTTTACCACGCATAAAGATTTCTCTTTCAACATGTTCTTGATGTTGATTTGTTTTTCCTATTATTACATCAACTTCATATTTCATTATCATTAACTTCATTATCGGTATTTCTACGAGACCCAATTTCAATATCATCTTTGTAACTTCCACTTTCAATATTTCTCATTAATGCAGAATTTTCTAAATTGTCAGGTATGTCATCCTTAATTGGCGATGATGGGTGAATTTTATATTCTTGATAGAAACTATAAACAATATTAAGGCAATAAAATGATAATGTCAATGATAATTATGAACATTTTTTTTTTTATAAAAAAAAAATTCTTACGGTATCGAGATTATATATTCTATGATTAATTGTCCCGTTGTCAATCCCGTTACCTAGCAATTTATCAAACCAGCATCAATTCGCTTACAAATTAATAAATTATTCGAATGAAAACTTAATCATACCACTATCACAAATATTTGTGAATTCATCGACATTATTAATAACATATAAATTAATCTTAGGGTAATTAACAACCCATAAATAAAAGTCCTCCTTGCGATCGATCTAAATCTTTTTTGATTTCGATCATATTTTGCATTTTCTCGATAATAACTTAAAAACCTTTCACACCAACATAGTAAAGTGACGAAAAGGGAAGCGATTATAAATGAAATTATAGAATTTACTTGAAAACCGGAAAATAATGCAACAATTTCGGATAAATCTGTTTAATAAATTTTAGTGGAAATATTGTATCCTAACTTTCTGGTTGTTATTATAAATATTCCTTACCATGAGAGAAATAAAGCTTATTATGATCTGAACTTGTATATTTTGGATATTTTTCCATTGATTCCATTGTTTCAGACTATGTAAATCATTTATCAATGCTGAGTTAGAATAAAAAAATTTGAGTTTATAAATTGAATGTATGGTAATTTAAACTAATTAGTAATCATTGGTACACAATATTTTGTGTCTGATCGACACGTCAAAAATTGATCATCCAATAAACTATGAGTGACAAAATCTTTATTACGAAGATGCACAACTGAAAAGTTGGAGAAGTGGGAGAAGGATGATTATAAAGGGAAGACATTGAATGAGTTGGAGAAGAAGTTAGATAATGGAGAATATAAAGACGAGAAATAGGAGAGAAGGTGGGAAGATAAGATAGCCGAGCTGAAGAGAGAAAAAAGAAAAGTTGAAGAAAAACGAGAGATGTGAGCAAGTGGTGAAGCTGCAGGATGCGTTTGTGAATTTTGGAGGGAAAGGTAATGAGCAAATTGCATAAAAAAATATGCAAAAAATTATTTTCCATTCATTCCGTTTCGTTATTTTATTTGTTTACTTGGTATACTATTTATAACTTTAACATTACTTTCTATTTCATTTCATTTATTTCTTACACATTAAACATTTCTTATGAAAAAATGGACCTATGATGTCATTCTGAAACTTAATAAAAGACACACTACCTCAAATTCTTGAATATCAGCCTCCACTCAGTTTATTAAAATCATTTGGATCAAGCTGGCCTGCAACCCAACTGATTCATAAGCTACGTCAGAATATTTCCCAATTCTATAATTATTACAAGACAAATCGTAGAGACAAAACTAATAGTCCTTTGTTCCTTGCTCTTGGTGGTGCAGGAATTGGTAAATCAAGACTATTAACTGAACTTCCAAGAATAGCTCAATCTGCAGTTACAAATTTATATGTAAAACATCAATTAGATAATTGCATTATATTCAATGTTAGCTTTGAAAGTGGCACAATTTATGATGGAAATTGTGAAAAGATTGCTTTGCAAGCTATAGGTATTCAGATGTTATGGCAATTATTAAGACAACACGAATCAGTATTAGACTTTAATCAGTTCCGACAAAATCCTGCACATCATCTTTCGGTCTCAGATGTTTTGAGTCGAATATCTTATAAAGGACAGTAAGTTTCTGAATTAACAGTGTTTCTGATAATTGATGGTATCCAGAAATTAATGAACTCAGATAATGATGGCTTTAACAAATCCAGTATATTCTATAGTTGCCTCTCAACAATTGCTTCAATGGTAATAGGTCATCCAGCTTTTATCATTGCATGTTGTTCAGCTACCATTGTAGAACCAATAGTTGATGTTCTTGCCAAGTCCCAACAATTGCGTGTTTTACTTCCTTTCCATGTCCTTGACCCTCCTCAACGTGATGGAAAAAACATATTTAACATAGAGCATCCCTTGATTAGAATATTAGTTGAAGATATGGGTGGTAATGGTCGCGCGCTTGAAGCATTAGAAATACATATTCCCGCTGACATTGATAACTGTTATATTGGGAAACTTATGCATAATATAATCTCTGATATTGCACAATTATATTCTGATGTACTTGATAATTCATCTCATTTATGGGGCAATTTTGAAAGCAATTTTGGGACATATTCCAATACGCAAAAATGAATTGTACCTGGAACACCATGGAGACCTGACCAAATTGCAGAAATGGGAATTATACGTTATGAAGTTGAACCAGAGCAATCAATTGGTGTTCTTTCATGTCCTTATGTTTGGATCTGGTTAATTGCTCGTGCTAGCAAAGATGATAATATTCTTGCTAATTGGGTTTTTGATGTTTATCAGAATTATCATCATTCAGACAGAATACCTCTAAGTGCACAATCATGGCAGAATTTTGAACGGTTTGCTTCGGACTTTCGAGTTCTAAAATCCAATATATTTGCAGATCAGCAATCTGTGTCAATTAATAAAATTCATTCAGGTGTGCAGTTTACTGATCATGTAACTTTAATTCCAAAGCATTTGGAGTTAATTTGTTCATCAAAACGAGTGGATACTAAATATGGATTTGTGAAGGAAGTGAAACATGTGTATGGTACTATAGATGTTACTAAAGGTTGTCATCTTGTTTTGAATGGAACTGGCGCACCTGCGGGTGATTATTTTTGTTGTATACAAGAATATCCCTCATATAATTGGATAAATGAGATTTTTCAAACCAAATTGTTGTCAGCAAAGAGCAAAATTTCTCTTGAAGATTATATGCAAGAATATAATAAAGCAGCAGGGCCAGCAGATATCTTTCTATTAATCACAACTGGAAATTGTGATATTAACTCTTTGCAATTGCCTAGTCCACGTTGTGGTATAGTACATAAAGAAAATTGGAAAAAATATTTTGGACCATTTGCTGATCGTGCATTTTCATATGCTGCTCTGGAACCGCCTGATTTGAATTCTGCACCACGTTTTTGGCTTTCTGGAATTGATGGTATTGGAAGTAAATATGCAGATCGCATTATCAAAAAACGTCCTTATTCCAGTCTAGAGGATTGTCATGACAAAACAGAAATTCCTCTCAAGATCCTTAAACGTTGTCGACTAATTTCATGAAAAGTGAGTATTGTTATAAATTTATCTTATAATGTTTAAAAAACAATAAATGTCAAATTTCTTTATTTCTTTTTTGCTTTTTAAGCTAATCATTTGAGAACAAATTAAAGGAATCAAATCCAGGTGAACTAGATATCTTCACTCAAAATAACTTAAAAAGTGGTAACATATGTTAGCTGTCTTAACTATTTCTTTTAGTAACCGAAATTGCTGAAACACTTTGGGCAAAAATTATTTTTTTATAAGCCCAAATTGCCCAAAATAGTTTGGGCTTTGAGAAAACGGAAACCTTAATGGAGATTGTTGTAATATATTATAACTACCAACACAGCAATGGTCCGCTAATATCTATTATTGTTCTAAAATGATGGATAACAAGCCCAATAGTAAACGTGTCCTAAAATCAATGGTTAACCTGCATACAAACTCAAAGGAGGTCTTCTTCCTTATACCAAATCAAGTCAAAATTCGGATCAACAAAACTAACTTAAACTCCGAATTTATTGGTTAGCAGATCCCGACAGCTCTTCTTACAGATAAAGCAGGACTTCACATATTGGTGTGTTTAGTTACTGCATCAAATATTGTGTTGGATTATCACCCATCCTGGAATCTTTAAGAGAAGGTAAAAAGTATCCAGGGTTTTGTATATCATTCCATCCTTCAACAGCCATCAAATACATATACCATTGATCCTCTCTGGTAAAATGAATGGTGAACTAATGGTTTTGAAAACTTCAAATTCTGATTATGAAATTGAAATCCTCAAGAGTCTTTTTAATTGTGATTTTGTTTCTAACATTCTCAGATATAAAACTCTAGAAGGAGGTGAAAATTATGAAATCAATAATTTATTTATTTATTTATCACTAGTCTAAATAAAAATTTTCTGTCATATGACTTTTGGCTAAGTTTCAACCAATTCAATATAAAATATCGGTACTCTCAACAAAGTCAAGAGGGATGGCATTCTATACATGCCGATTGGTCTTTCTTTTCACTAACCTATCATTATCACTGTGTAATGTTAGTATATCTATGAGCTCATTATCCGAACAGTTTTGTTCATTTAATATATAATTAACTATAAAAGTTTATAAGAATCGCCTCTTTTTGATTGATATATATTCCTATGGTACAAACTCGGCAATATTGAAAATTTAGCGATCAATCTAAAATATAAAAAGGATTGTCAGAATTTCTATAAAGAATATTAAGAATTTTTATAAATTTAGAAAATTTATTCCTAACCTCTCCAAACACAACATCAAGTGTACCGATTACTAAAAAACCAGAAAATTTTTTTATTAAAATTAAAATCGTTGAAAGATTCATAATTCAAATTATTACTAAGAAACTTTCAATTTTTCTCGACCATTCTGAAAGCAGCTATTATTAATAATAAAATAAATACCTGCAACTACATCAGGAACAAGATGTCCTTTAATCATAAAATCTGATCCAGCCAAATGAGCAAAGCCAGGAGCGCGAATCTTGCATCTGTATGGTCGGTTGGTGCCTATAATTAAAGTCGTATTAGAATAACTTTTATACGAATATATTAAAGATTATACATTATATAAAACGTACCATCAGAGACCAAATGAACTAATGGACGAAAACGAGGATAAAAGTTGGTGTAAATCATAAAGTTAGTAAGTATGAAATAAAAATTACGAATTTTTAACGGATTAATTTATTACCTCCGAATTCGCCTTTTGGCGCTTCAATCACCGTATATGTTTCTCCCGGAGGTACGGAATATCCTTCCGAGTATAATTTGAAATGATGGATTAAAGCTTCCATAGATTCTTTCATGCTGGCCCTATTAGGAGGGGAGATTTTCCAGTCATCGACTTTAATAGGACCTTGAGGCATTTGATTTAAACATTGGTGAATAATTCTTATACTTTGTCTCATTTCTTCAACTCTACATAAATATCTATCATAACAATCTCCATGAGATCCAATAGGTACATCAAATTCTACTTTATCATAAGCATCATAAGGTTGTACTTTGCGTAAATCCCATTTTATTCCAGAACCACGTAACATAACTCCGGAAAAACTATAATCTAATGCTTGTTGAGCTGTGACTACACCAATTCCAACAGTGCGCTCTTTCCAGATACGATTTTCTGTTAACAATTCTTCTACTTCATCTACTCTTGTACCATATTGTGTGGCCCATTGATAAATGTCTTCCATCATTCCAAGTGGCATATCTTGCGCAACCCCACCTGGACGAACATATGCTGCATGTAATCTAGCTCCCGAAACACGTTCATAAAATTCCATCAACTGAATGAGATAGAGAAAGTAATTTGAGCTAAAAAGATGAGAATTATTTTTTTTTGATCTAAAGAAATAATCTTTTTACCTTTTCTCGCTCCTCGAACATCCACAAGAATGGAGTCAATGCACCGATATCTAATTTTCAAACAACAAATAAAAAAAAGATACTTTTTTAAGTAACTTGTATCCATGTCTCTTTCGAAAAGATTGTCTAAATACCTAAAGCATGACTCATTAAGGCCATAATATGATTCAGGATTCTAGTAATTTCTCCGAATAAAGTACGAATATATTTCGCCCGTTCGGGAATTTCAATATTTAATAATTTTTCAACAGCCAATGAATAAGCTTGTTCATTTGTCATCATAGATACATAATCCAATCGATCGAAATAAGGTAAAGCTTGTAAATAAGTCTTATATTCAATTAATTTCTCCGTCCCACGATGTAATAATCCAATGTGAGGATCAGCCCTAAGGATCTGTTCTCCTTTTAATGTAAGGATCAAGCGGAGAACACCGTGAGCTGCTGGATGTTGCGGACCAAAATTAATTGTATACCCTTGTGTTTTTAATTCTTGTGGATCGCCAGAATCTATGAAAAAATTTTTTAAAAAATTCGATTTTTTTATTTTGATCATAAAAAGAAGTTTAAAGTGCGATTATTCTTAATTACCGATAAGATCATCCGTCGTTTCTCCAAGAATTGATTCTGAGATTTTAAAATGATTATTGTTTAGTTCAAAAGTAAATATGTAAAACATTTAATCAAAAAAAAATACTTACTTTCAAGCTGAGGACCAATATCATCAGGAGAAATGCTGGTGATAGGACTAGTTATAGCAACAGAGTATGGATCATGCATTCTCTTTTTTTCAACCTCTGAAGCCAAATTCCTTTTTAAAACATTCTTGTTAAACAAAAGGTTAGAATGCGGTTGGATTTGTCCAGTAATATTTGAAGGTCTGGAACGTGCAATGACATTTTTTGTTATAGATGTTCTACCAACATTCGTCAAGTGCCTAAGAAAAGTCATAATCCAGATTGTTAATCGCGAAGTTAACCCAATCGATAGATTAAACTTTCAACAGTTTTTTGTAACACAAGCAGCTCTTGTTTTGGTCAAGCATATCAGTGACACTGCTTTTCTTGGTATCACCCGACCCAGGCACAATATCGTATTTAGATTAGCCTTATTACATTGATTGTTCGCATATATTCTACACATGTAAATTACCAATCAACACTTAAATATTAACCTTAAAAAAACAAAAATGATAGAGATCATATTAAATATCACTTTAGCGACCTGACTATCTAAAGAATAAACGCTTTCGCTTTAGAAAATGATTTTATTCGCATTATTTCCAAAACTGTATATTCTTTCGTCATTTTTTTTTATTTGAACGACTCATAAATTGCGTACACTAAACCACGGCCGTCAAGAATGCATTTGTTATTAAAGAAACGTGCGTAAATGAAAGATCAAAAAAAAAAATGAATTAAGCCATAGATCATCAGTAAGTGATTGATATTTCGTTAGGCTTTGCTCTTAGATTCATGTGCGGATTTCGAAAAATCATAATCAGATAAAAGAATCGGGACATTAGCTATAGAGTCGCAATTATCTTAAGATCGGGTCATTATTAAAAATTACCAAAACTACAAAATTGTCATACCCTACGATAAACTACGATAAATGGATTTACTATTATGGTCAAACCATAATCTCGGATAAATTTTCACCATATCGTTGAATCGGACTGTGCATTTTGTGTATAAATTAATATTTTACTAGCTGCAATTAAAAAAAAAAAAAAAAAATGACGATTGAATTATTTCCAAATTTTTCACAAAATTTTTTAAAATATTTTAATTCACCGGATGAATCAAATGTTATTATTAGGGTAGGGAAAGATGATAATATTAAAAATTTTAGAGCTCATTCTATAATATTAAAAGCTCAATGTCCTTATTTTAATGCCGGATTAGCAAATGATTGGGCAAAGAAAGAAGGTGATAACATCATTTTTGATAAACCAAACTTTGATTCGGAGGTTTTTGAAGTCGTTCTTAGGCAAGTTTATTATTATTATTCTTATCATTTAATATAAAAACAAATAATCTTTATCAATTTTGCGTTACTTACCTTTTTTCGCATTATATAGATACTTGTATACGGGGACAATAGTATCACTTGAGAAGCGATCACCTTCGTTCATTATCGATTTATTATGCGCGGCAGATGAGTTGATCCTTCTAGAAATGATTTCATACGTGGAAAATCAATTTCTTTTACATCATTCTACTTATTTAAACGAAAATTTTTTAGATATTTTAATAATCTCGTTTCAACATGAACCATGGAAAAGGTTACAAGAATTTTGTTTGGATCATATTTGTCCAAATCCTTCAATGATTTTAACATCACCAAATTTTCTCTCTTATTCTGAGGCAATTCTATCGGGAATATTACAACGAGATGATTTAGTGATGAAAGAAATTGCAGTCTGGGATATGATATTAACATGGGGAATAAATCAAGAACCATGTTTAGGAGAATATGATGAAGGGAAAATGATTAGTCAGATAGTTGAAAATTGGAGTGACGAAGAGTATGAAATTTTAAGGGAAAGATTAAAGAATTGTATTCAATTTGTAAGATTTGGTGATATTTCCCCAGAAGAATTTTTTGTCAAAATTAAACCTTTAAAGAAAGTATTTCCCGAAGATTTATATGAAGAAATTTTATGGAAATTTATTAATCCAAGGAACGTTATGTTTGAGAGCCTTTTAAATAAAAAAGAGAAAGAGAATAAAAAACAACGGGACGTATTAATATTAAACATCAATACGAGAGAAAGAATTCAACGACTTGGAAACAACAATAACAACAACAACAACAATAATAATAATAATCAAGAATCTTCTTCATCCGTTAATACAGATTTAATCAATTATGGTCATTTGTTACAACCTTCTCGTCCTTCTCCAATAGATTCATTCATAATTAACTTGAAACATGCAGCATTTATTGCAAGCTGGGTTGATAGAACATCTCACCCCTATAGATTGGCATCAATTCCTTATCAATTTAGATTGTTGCTCCGTTCAACTCGTGATGGTTTTACAGCAGCAGAGTTTCATAAAAAATGCGATAATTTTGATAAAACAGTGACGGTACTTAGGGTTAAAGATACAAAAGAAATATTAGGCGGATATAATCCTTTGAATTGGAATGGGAGTGGGTATAAATCTACCAGTGAAAGTTTTATATTTAGTTTTGAAAGTATGAACGAAGGTAAAAGTTTTGATGTAAACAATGGGTTTAAATTAAGTAGGGTCAGAAATCATCAAGTTGACACCGCTATTTACAGTTATGCGAATTGTGGACCTCAATGGGGAGGGAATGACTTGAGAGCCTGGGGAAGTTTTAATGCTGATTGTTGTCAATGTGTTCATTATAGGTATGAAGAAGCTATTAGAAATAATCCTGATTTATTTTCGGCTGAAGAATTTGAAGTTTTTCAATTAATTAAAAGATAAATTGTTCAAATGTCAACAGTCGACCCCTATATAGTCACCTCCTGTATAATCACATCATACTTCAATATATAGAAACAAATGTTATTTTTTTTATTTCGAGTTAATTAACTAAAAGCGATTTTTTTTTCTCCAAAAAAAAAATTTAATAAATAATATAATTAATGAAGTGTTCATTTTCAAAAAATAAATTGTGATTTATTAGCAATGGGATCATCTATTGTTAGGTTGAGATTAGATCATCAATAGGTAAAGTGTGAGAGAATTAATTAAATAAATGATAATGAAATTGTAGGCAAAAAAACCCGCTAGACAATTTTCAATAGGTAGATGTATCGTTGCCGTATAAATACTTATTTTGATCGTATCAGTTTTGAAATTGTGTAGTGTGTTCATTTTGCCCTTCACATCTCAAAAATACTTCAAATTTTTTATGCTTACTACGATACTCTCTATGCAATGCTATTCGATTGCGATGAAAGAATTTTGAGAATTTCAACAGCATTTGCAAATGGATGTAACGATTAGATCATTAATAGATAACGTGGGAGGGAAATGTAGTCTGTTCCTCCCACTCTCTTTACTCTTCTTCAACCACCATATCTTAAAATCCTTCAAAATTTTTTATGCTTACTATGATACTAACACCAAAATCAGCTTCCACTTCATCGTTGTATCAGAATGTGTCTCAAAGAAATGTTCCCAATTACTATATCTATTCTCCACTGTGTGTAGGGTTTTTCTTTGTAGCTGTGATATCAAACATTGTTCAAGATTTCGTTTGAAAACATAGTTAAAAGTTTTTTCATTGAAATGATAAGTGATTAAATTAATTTCCACTAATAAAATTATTTCTCCGATCAATTGAGTTAGGTGCTTGAGAACGCCATGAATCTAAAACAGACTTCTCCATTTCCCACCTCACCTTAAAATTGTTCAAATTTTCTTTTTTTGCTGCCATTCTGTATGCGATGAAAGAGTTTAGGATGTTTACGTTAAGTTTCTTCGATTAAATAAGATGCTTTGGAGTCATCTATTGGAGTTAGTGTTTGTCAAGTTTAATGTTTTGAAATAAAAGTAACTTGATCAACCTCAAAAAGCCACATACTTATTAACAAATCAAATCACGTGATTTAGTCCAAAATTTCACGATTTCCCCAACCATTCAATGCGAAATCGTGTGAAATTTTGTTGTTTTAATAAAAAAATTTTTCTTCAAGCATTTCTTCTATAGAGATGTTTGCCTGCTCTACAAGTTTGTTTAGGGTCAAAAGGGTCTTAAATGTCATTTTTTAACTTACATATTGTATTTTATAATAATTACTTTACAAAGAAAACTGTATTGAAAACATCCATTTCTCCCTAAGTAAACTTGTAATGAAGGCAAAAATGCATATAAGATGCGTTAGGAATCCATGTAGAACTTTTACTAAATCTTATTCCAAAATATAAAATCAATTTTTTTTCGTCAAAAATTTCGCAATTTCAGATCACATGATTTCGGGCTTCTTTTCGAAATACCTCTATTGACGTTCTACCTCTACAAAAAAATGGGAAATCATTATCTTCCAAGGATGTTTATCGCAATAAAAGTTTCTATAAAACAAATATTAGGTGATTATTGGATTTACACAATTAAAACGCAATTTTAAGTTAAATATTTTTTTCTTTTTTCTTTTAATACTCCTTTTTTTATTCACGAATATTGGTATACTTAGAGTTTCAAGGATCATTATCATATTGCTTGACGAAAATTGTCTTATATATTTATATAGTAATATCAATTAAATGTCATTGAGACCAGCCGAATGACATTAGTTATTTATTAAAATTAAAAAATCTTTGTAAATTTTACAAAGAATGTTTTCTATATAAAAGATGCAGAATTACTTGAACGATCAAGTTTTGATAAAAATACGAAAATGTTTTGCGTTCCATCATTAGATTAATTTGCATTTATGAAAAAAAGGGAAAAGAAAAGAAAAGAAAAGAGGTATTCCATTCTTATTGATCGTTTTTAAATAATAAGATGTACACCATTTTCAATTTTAGTTTTTTTTCTTTTCTCGAACCGAATATCCGAATAATCCAATCAAAATCCAACAAATTATTTGGTATCGCAGTGTCGTGGAATGATAATTTTTCGACAACAAATTTGGCAAAATTCCACAAACAATGAATCCGAATTACAGAGCACTATTATTATTTAAAGACCGATTATGTTTGAGAAACGGGTTTTCAAAAAAAAAAAAAAAAAACCCGCATCATAACAGTAACCCGCTTTATCATGCAATCGGAAATGGACGATATTAAATTATTCACAAGTTTTCGGAAAAACTTGGGAAATTGATAGATAATGAAGTAGATGATAATGTGAAATTAATTGTAGGAAAAGAACCTAATTAAAGATTGTTTAAAGCGCATATATACATTTTACGTGCCGTGTGTCCTTATTTTCATGCCGCTTTTAAAGAAGATTGGTGTAAAAAGGATGATAATGGTTCGTTCTTTATTGAAAATCCGAATATTAAACCTGAGATTTTTGAGATCATCTTAAATTATGTATTTAATTTAAACCTTTCTTACAAAATACATGTTAATTTAACCCTTATGTAAAATAAGATCCCATGCTAGATAGATATCTTTATTCCGGAATCTTTTCATTTTTTTCATTTGATAAAAAATCACCTGATTTTTAATAGGAATTCTTGTGACATCGGATGAATTAATCCATCATGCCAATATTGAAACGCATCTAATTAAATCTCATTCAAAGTATTTATCACAAAAATTTTCACAGGTTCTTCATATATCATTTGAACATCCATTATGGAATCAACTTCAAGAATTCTGTTAAATGAAAGCATTTTAGTTTTGAGATGAACAAATACTTAAAAAGATATTTTTTCCTTTTTTACAGTGGCTCCCAAATGTTATGCATCACCCCAATTGGTAAATTTTAAAATTTAATTACTTTGTATACACGTGATAA
>CAMKVN010000548.1:0-27032 GCA_946474995.1 Funneliformis geosporum | reverse complement strand
TATATAAATTCAATTTTCACATTTACCAAATCTCTATTAATCAACTTTTACCTTTTCTATAATAGTATGAAAAGAAAGAACCAAGTAAACAACTAAAGAAACAAACGCAATAAGTGCAACAAGTATAACAAATGAAACAAGCACAATAAACGAAACGTAAATCTGATGAGGAGCTGAAAGTCCTAGAACGTAAGTTTATTATATCATATTATATACATTTGATACTCATTTAAATTTCCAAATTATAAATCAAGTGAATATTGATGAATTGCGAAAAAGATATGGCGACATTCGGCTCCCATCAAAATTCCAATGCAAATTGACAGCGGCTTCTTCAGCTTTAGTTGAAATGATAACTATCGATGCATCTGATGATTTACAAACCGGTATCAATTTGTTTCATTCTCCGATTAATAAATATAATAATTTAACAATGTATTTCTTATATTCTTATATAGAAAATCGAAAGCTAAAGGAGCAACTTGACAATTTTCACAAAACGATTGAGCAACTTGAGCGAAAAAATTCTGATCTCTCATGCGAAATAAACGACTAGAATCTGAAAACCTATTCCTTGCTGAAATTAATGACGAATTCAGCAGAGAAAACGAAGATTTGCAGGAGAGGTAAAATTTTATTTGAGAATATTTATTTTAATAATTTTCTTACCTCTTCTTTTTTTTAATATTTCAGGCTCAATCGATTTGCAAAAATTCGGCTGCCCAAATCGATGAGACAGCTGAAAGACGGTTTCAGCGACGAGCCTTCTGCTAAATGACGAAAAGCGAAAGGCAAGAAGTCAGTCCATTGTACCAATGATGAGATGGATTGCGAATTGACGAAAATCATTTCTGATGACAATGGCAATTTATCAGTAGAAGAGTCCAATGCGAAAAGAGCCAGGGTATATTTGAATTTTGTTGATTGTTTTGATATTCTAAATTACAAACTGATTTTTTTTGTCTAATTTTCATATTTAGGCCAAAATGAAAGCGATTTTAAAAACCATCAATTTGAAACAGTTTTTAGACTATGATAAAACTTTTAATAGCAAAAAAATATCGAAAAGCGACTAAATCTAATCCCGGAATTACAAAAGGTCTTGGCTTCGAATTTTCGACCTTCTATTGACCAATTGACAACCTGACTTCGAAGCCTCCATAAATCTCGACAATCAACTTGACGATACAAGCAAAGTGGAAAGGCTGTCATGAAACAATAATGATTACACGCAAATGGTCGAGTACACGAAGTTAGTGAATTCTGATTTAAATCTGAATTTTGATCTATTAAGTTTATTTAATTTTTAATTTATTATTTTTAGAAAAAATTACGACAAGTAAAGACCACTAAATGATTATTTGCGAATAACGACAGACGAATTACGAAATACAAAAAGCAGTCTTTATTGAAAATGCTTGCTGATCACCTATACCATTCTCCTAAAATAAGAGAGACAGACGAAGATGACCTAGAATGAAAGTCTGTCATTGCTGTATACGATCTCTCGTGACGATCGGTCAAGGTTTACTTATTTTTTTAAAAAAATCTCATTTATAAATTTTAGTAAATTACTAAACATTTTTTTATTATTTCAGCTAAAAAATCTCCTTCGTAGTATACTTGACCAAAATGCTGCAACTTCAGTCACTTCAGTAAGAGCACAACAAAATTGAATATACGATGACCAGATGCAAGCATTTTGACCGGCCACATCCTTTGAATGCCCTGAATAATCTTGAATCGAACAACCACATATATTCTTCAACACCGATGTCGAAAAATCGGGTGAAGAAGAATATGTTACAGATAACGAAGAACTTGTCGAAGTTGAAAGGGTGCAAATATCGGCGGCCGGTAGTGATGAATAATACAATTCTGACCATCTTGAGATAGATGATTAATGGTGACACCATCTCGAGATGGTAGATTCGATGATGACGCGATGATTTTTGATATATTTTAAGTATTTTTTTGCTTTTTTTCGCATTTTTTTATAATTCATTTTAAGTTTTTTTATTTGCTTTTTTTCGTATTTTGTTCTTTTTTTATAAATGGGAAGGCGGGTGGAACAATTTATTATATTTTTTGCTTATTTGCTAGTTTTTTGTTTTAAATCAGAGGCGATTGGATAACAATGATGATGACGATGATGATTTATCGATTACGATGACGATTTCTTCTTTTTTTAGTAATTTGCTTATTTTTTGTATTATTTTCTATTTGCTTGTCACTTAAAAACAAAAAATACTACATTAAAGGTCTATTTATAATGAACTTTATCATAGTGAACTTTCACGAGAGTCACAAGATAAACATTTATTAAGTCACTAACCATTAACAACTCAACCTTTCAAAGAGCTAAAAAAATAATAATGCATATAGAAGAAAAAAATAAAAGAAAAAATAAAAATAAAAATAAAAAAGATCATATAAAAAGAAGAAACTATTTAGATTATGATAATAAAATTGAATATTATTGGCTGTTTCAGTTAAAAAGAATTATGCAGATGCTCTTTGAAATTCTTTCAAAATAGTCACATCAAAATGAAATAAAAACAAGATTAATACAGGCCTCCTTTCTACTAAAAGGCTCATACTTCCTATAACTATAGAGGTATACAGAATCCTTTTACCAATTGGTAAGACTTGAAAGGAAATTCAAACCAACTTATTCATTTTGGTAAAACTTTAAAACTAAAAAAACGTTTTTAATATCAGATGGTCTAACTTAATTAACTCATTAATCATAACGTACATATTAGTTAGAAAAACAAATATAGTAAGTACTTCCAATAAGAGAAAAGAAAAATTTCCAGTGGTATGATTAATTTCTCCACATCTTCTAAGCTATACAGATTAATTTATCATAGTATGTAAAACCCTGATTTTAAAATTAATTTCTGCCGAGTTGATAACATTTATTGAATTGACGCTTGAATCATATTTCTATAGAAGATTCTAGTAAGTATGAACTGTGTAATACCGCAGCTTTTTGATTGACATAGAATAAATAATGAATAATAGGAAAAAGCAAGAAGGCATTATTTGTATTACTAAAGCAAATGTTGATCAGTAAATTTCAGATACCCTTTAACACACACTTTATTTTAGTAGATTTATCAAGAAAATAAAAAAATAAAAATAAAAGATACTGTAAAGATGAAAAGTAAAAAATTTGAAAAATACTTTCATATAAACTAACAACAATAATTTTATGTATTAACACAAAGGGAAGATATTAAAGAGAGAAACATATTTAATTAATAGGGTAATCAGAGTTATCGCAGACTAACCTGCAGGCGTCTTTAAACATGAATATTTTTCATCAAAAATTCTTGGGTATTATCAATAGGAAAGAGATCTTTCTTTATTCTTTTTCTAAAATTTTATAAAAAAATAAATTATTATAAAATATGGGAAGCAGTCAGTAAAAAAGGTGAAAATCTAAATTTTGGTCAAAATTTATATTATTAGACCATTTGGCTAATCTCGATTATGTGTACAAATTTGGCTTAATAATAAAAATTAACAAAAATTTTGGATTTTACCCTTTTCTACTGACCACTTCTCATATATAGAATTGTGATATAAAATCATTAAATACGTATATAAACCTTATAAAAAATGTAGCATATTCTTATTTAGATTTCTTATAGAATAGCAATATATAAGTCCTAAATTAAAATTTATTCAAATAAAATAATTATGACTATCTAATATTATTTTTTTACTATATTTTTTCAATTATTGAATAAAATAGTAAGTCTAATTAGATGATATTTTTTGTATGAGTTTGAACTTCTATTACTTTTGATTTTAAATTTAATTGCTAAGCATTTTTCTGAATGGTAAAATAATACTAGAATTAATAAATTTTATTAGCTCTTTAAATTTTTTATTTTGGGTTTAGATAAATAGTAATTTTATTAAAACAGTGACTCAAAATGTTAATAATTTAAAATGTTTAAAATCCTATAATATGATATATAAAATATAATAATTGATGAATGTAGTTTTGGAAGGAATCGCCATCCTATCTCAGTTAGTAATAACTGAGACCATATTATAGGTTACACTGTAAATAGATTCTAGTTCAGTCTCTGGTCAAGGCAGATCATAATAAATTAATTTACAGAATTTACCAGTTTGATTCTAAGAATGAATTTTATAGGATGCTTATTAACTATATACATTAAAGATCACAAATTTGTAGAATAAGATGACTATATGATAGTTGTTTATATGAAAGATTATAGCTCTTATAGCATAAGTTGTATAAGGTCACTTTGTTTACATACCACCCTGATAACAGATAATGGTGGTAAGTAACTTGATGCATAGTGAACTGATTAAGTTTATAACCTATATTAAGGAGCTGATTTATAATAAACAAGTATCGCATCGTTTGCAAATGGTATCTGTAAGATTAGGATCAATGGTAAGTACTATATAATTTGGATTGAACTAAAGTCATAGGTTATAAGTGGTTAATATTGCATTGTCTTAATCATCATAGTACCTATATTATAACTAAGATTTGAGGGCCTGAGTGCAATTCTTAAGGTGATTTTGATATATGATGAGGCAACTATGGTGTAGTCTATCATCTTAAGTTATTCTTGACTCTCTTTTTAGTTATAATGATAAATGTGAATGATGACTAGATACCATATCTCTTTGCTGTATAATTGGTTTATTGGTTTAGCAGTCTACTCAGGTAAGATACCCATTCACCTAGGTTTAATGAAAACTCAAACTGGGTTAAAATATACTAAAGGAGATTATGGTGATTTCAATGTGTTGTAAGTGGTATCATTTTATTAAAGGATATGCATCCAATATTAATCATTGGCGTGTGTCTAGTAAAAGTATTAAAAAAAAGTGGTTTAGGATTATGAAATTCAAAAACTGTGTTTGGAACTTTCCAAATGGATGTTTAATGTTGATCATTATTTGTTGAATTTAAAGATAATAAAAACTTAGATGTTATTTATGAAGAAGTTGCTGAAGATCTTGAAGAAATTGAAATAACTAAATAAATAAATTTTTTTTAATATTATAAATTAAAATATTATAAAATTAATGAAAAAATAATCTTTTATTTGTTAATATTTATTATTCTTTCTTTCATTTTTATTATTATTTTCATCCTTTTTAATTTATGAGAGTAATTTATTATATTCTTTTATAAATAAAAAGTTTGAACTCAAATACATTACTTTAAATATTATCAATAACATTATTTTATATTAGTATTTTTATAAGCACTATCTCCTTTTATTTTTTTGCATTCTTTATATATACTAAGTTTAAAAGTTGGATTACTTTCTCTATATTTATTTAAAATTTCAAAATAGAGTCATCAATGGAATGATTCTTAACACTAGTATGATTATTAATATTTTTACAAATTATTTTTAAAAAAAGAGTGTAATATTATATGTACTTAATATACTATTTATTGAAATGAATAAATTAGAGTTTTCTATTTATAAAATTACAAAATAAATAGCATGAAGATTTCCGGTCACAATATAATTAATTAATCATATGTAAAATAATAATAAAGGTAGATATAAGTGGTACTTAATGCGACAGGAAATTAAATTTCTTATTTTTTCTAATCACTTACTAAAGAATCGTTCTAAAAATTCTGGAAGTCTAATTTATAAAAAAGAAAAATAGATCATTAATGCTTATTATTTTTATATTTTCAAAAGTCATTAACAAAAAAAAAGAATCCTCTGAAAGAAAATATGAATCTTACATTAAAATAAATAAAAAATATATATATTTCTAAAATAAAAATTAAAATAAGTATTATTAAGTTTTTCAGTACCTATAATAAGAAAAAGGTGGTAAGTTATATTTAATGATTCACTTAATTACTTAAATATTTATAAATATTTATCATAGGACTCATCTTTGATCCAATCAATCCAAGGAAACGCATCTATAAATAAGTAATAAATAATAATTAAATTATTAATTAAAAAAAATACTGACCTTTCCTTTCACAGAACTCGCCTTTGATATGATTGATTCAAGGCTTTCGATAAATAAAAGGAAATGTCAAGTGATTATAATTTTTTAAAACAGGTTCTAATTAGCTAAGCACAACAGATTTGTACAATTTGAAAACTGAAATAAAAATATGTCAGTGATTAAAAGATTTGGATTATTGGTCAAAAATCAAGCCATTTCTTCAAAAACTTTTATGAATTTATGTTTTTCGTTTATGTTCAGAATTTTATTAGGAATAATTCATCCAAGCTATGTTGATTCCTATTTGGAGAAAGAAAAAAAGAATAATATGAAGCAAGTTGTATAGTTTTTTTCAAGTTATGGGTTCAAGGCCATTGGTTATTATAATTATCAAACTTTTTTAACCAATTTCCTTTAGTCATTTGTCTGGTTTAATTTAAAGTAAATTTAAAAGTATGCATTTAGCTAATGAGTAATATTTCTATATCTTAAAATTCTTTCTGATGTTAATTAAAATTGTCATAAATGCAGTATATATTAAGAAATTCTATGTGTAGTGCAGTAAATATAGATAAAATTCCATCTTTTGAGTTTGAGAAATTTTGCACGCACCTAATATTATGAATAGTTATTACTATTACCTAGAACACACCTTTGATTTGAGTATAAATCTTTGTTAATATTGAAATATAACACCAAAACTGAGTTCGAGTTTTAAAATCATTTTGGAGTTTCAAATTAAAATTGAATTTCAAAAAAAATAAGTTATTTGTAAAGAAATCACTAATCCAATTAATATCACATAAAACGTGATTATAATTAGTTTGTTAAACAAAAATAGTTTATTTTTTGATAATGATTAACAAATAGTTTTGATTATAATTTTAGGACATTAAAATTAAGCAATTATAGATAGAATGTGACTATAAATAGGGTGGTTATTGACATGTCTGACTTATCAATAATAAGAGATTTTGAAATTATACTTCTTTTTCTAGTAATAATTATAATATAAGACTGAAAATTTTGCTGATAAATAAAAAATTAAATATAATAATGAATAAGGCTTTAGTTAATCATTTCCATAATTAGTATTCGATAATGAAGATCATGAAGATCCTTGAATCCCACAATTTCACATTTTTTCATATTTTATATAAAATAGCATAGAATCCATTTAGCTTGCACCCAAAAATCCTTAACCAGTTAACAAGATAAACGTCTTAACCGGTTAATTAACCGGTTAAAAATTAACTGGTTCCAACCTCTAACCTAGACAGTAATTGTTGGATAAATGGTAGCTAGGTATCAAACACCCTTTATATTTACCTGTTTTTAGGTGTCGTAAACCTTCTTATATTTTCTTTTTTCTCACTAATATCTTCCATTTGGACCCGTAACAACACCCACCCCAACTCACCCACCCAAAAAGTTAATTTTAGATTTTATGTTCGTTCGAAAAGATTCATTCATCAAACGAAATAGGTAAACTTTAAGATATCAATTACGAAGTAGACAAGTTCGGGAAAAGAAAAGTGGTAAGTTGAGTTAGCTTAATGGTGAACATACTTCTTAGTAGCCATGAAGTTTTATTTACAAACTGGATCTTTTGCTTGTTCAATTGCCGTCATGTTTAATTCTTTATGGAGCCATTAATCTAACAACGATTTGCTCATGCTTCTCATGACAAATTACTTTATTTTTGAATTATATATAAACGCAACTCCATCATTACGCTCTGATTGGGGAACGTCCCTGTATATTAAGGTGGTAGATTAAATAATAATGAAGAAACAAAAATTTTGAAGCAAGAAATTATAAAGGATGGTTTGATGTGTATGAAGAAACGGGAGAACATATTTTAATAAAATGTATGTTATCGTTATAGAAAATGGTGGAAAGAGAAAGAAGTTTTCGAAATTTTTCCGATAGATTATAATGTATTTTTTGTAGTTATAAATGGGATAAACTTTATAAAAATGTTGTTTGCAGTTATAAACTTAAATCCTTTTGGAAAAATAAACAGATATCTAAATATGAAGAAAGAATCCATTAAAAGAACCATTTGCGAAACTAAAATAATCTGAGTAAGAAAGGAAATTCGGAAATTAGCAAAAGAAACGTTCTTTTTAATAATTTTAAAACTAAGATTTATAAAAAAGAACTATAAAATATATACATAATAAAAAAAATATATTCACATCAAAAAAAAAAATAGTGCGATATTCGACTTATGGTCTCGAGAATATATTGCGAGACGAAGACATCCTTTTGTTATTTGTATAACATCTTTCCAAATTGCACAATAAATTATAAATAAATATTTTTTTTATAATAAAATTTTATTTTTACATGTTACTTACTATTCAACAAATAATTTTTCTAAAAATTAATACTGCTAAAAAGCGGCAAATTATTACGAAGATCGTGTAATGAAAAAAAATTAATAATCGAAAGATTGAACATGATAAATTGATTCTAAACTCAATGTTATTTTGAATCAATAATTTATAAACTCTTTGAAGTGGCTTTTCCAAGATTTTGATATACGAAAAGCCAAAGAAGCCTAGAAGATGAGACAAATTCACATTCTTCGTTTTCATATAGAGATCGTCCAATCTAAATTAACAAAGAAACCTCCTTTATTATGTTAATCAAACCGGGGCAATTCTAGGACCGGACCGGCTATTTATAGCGTATCGCCACTTAATTGCAATAATTCAAATTAGGTATGCAATTTTTGTTAATTAAAAACAACAAAACAAAAAAAAAAGGAGTTCTTTATACTCTCAAGAATTTACCCATCTATAAAATAAGATGAACATAGTATTTAATTGACAATAATATTGAAACTATAAATAACTTCTTTCAATTAAATGTATTGTTTCCTAAATTAGTTACAAAAGGTTTCTATGTTGGTTCAAATATAAGCAAGGAATTTATTTCTGTTTCATGTTATAACCATTTAAGCAAAATGGTTGATCGTCTGTTTAATTTGGAATGAATGACATTTCAAATTAAGAAATTAATTATCGATCACTGCATTTCAAATCTGTTTCATATTACAACCATGACTTCGGTTTTCGGAATGAATTACCGCTTAACATGGCATGGCTAGAAATGTCGCGTTGTTATATATAATTTAAAAAATATATATATATACGCAAGGTAAAAAGGAAAAGAAATACAAAAACAATTCATCCTAAGGAAAAAAATTTTTTTTTGTAGATCAAAAACTTTTTTTTTTTTTTGGATAAATTAACGAAAAAAAATTAAGCATTATTATACTTAAATACATATTCATCAATATCGACATTTGTTTAACTACGAATTCTCAAAAACCTTAAAAAATATTCATTATGTTGCTAAAAGTTTTAGGTGTTTCTACAACATTCATTTCTATTTTGGTGTCAAATTTTTCTAATCCATCTATTTATCCACATATAGAAAATAATCGTCACTCTAAACAGTAAGTAACCTTAATTAACCTACTTACGAATCCTTTTTACAACACAAACTTAAAAAACTAACGAATATCTTTTTGCGTATTTAACTTTTTCGAAGTGAACAAATTTCAATTCATAACCATTATTCTCATCAATATCAACTTAAACCAAAATATTTTGCATTTTCGAGATATAGTCAGACAATGATTGATGAACCCATCGTTAGAAGAACTAAATCAAAAAAATCAAAATTAAGCAAACGAAAATAATTTTTATGGATTTAATAATTGATCATTCTTTTTAAAAAAAATGATCACAATAATGAATAGATCTACTGTACATAGTTAATGTTTATAAGTCCTTTTTCAACTTTTAATTTAATATATATATTAATAAACATACGGGATTTGGGTGGAATCAAGTGTGATTTCAGATACCATATCAAAGGATTGGTTGTTCAAATCGTTTATAATTAGGTCAATCAGTTCAATCAGTTCACGATTTCAATCCAATATTAAATTTTTTAACTTTAATAAAGGACATTAAAATTTCAAGAAAATAAAAAATATTTCAAGGTTCATACTTTTACAAATATTAGAAAAATGCGAAAACTAATCAAATAATCGCGTAAAATGTAAGGTATTTCCAGAAATAGTTATTTGCAATTACCTATAGTTAATTTTCTTTTTTCCGATTACGTAAAATTTCCCAATCATGATGGTGTGTAACAAAAACAAAAAATTCGGAAAATGGAAATCAAATTATTTTCTAAATGGAGTTATTCTGAACCCAAAAATCAAGTTTCATATCGATTTAACATTTTGTGTTACGCAACATAGTTATATATAGTCCTTCACTTCATGAATAAAAAAAAAAAAAAAAATTTTATAAAAATATTTTTTTTCTTGATCATTTACTTAATAACTTAACTTTATGGCACCAAGCATTGCAGAATTCGATAATACTAATGGAGTTTTTAGCGAACTACCACCGGGTTTTGTTATCTCTAACGATGGACTTCATATGGTTTTCGACAAAGAAATCGAAAAATCAAACAATGACGATCGTTCTTATAGAATAATTAGGTTAACTAATCAACTTGAAGTTTTAATCATTCATGATTCTAATACTGATAAAGCTGCTGCTTCTATGGATATTAATGTCGGCTCTTATTCCGATATGGTATGATAATTTGAATAATTACGTAAGAATTCCGTTAAAAAAGAGTAAATTATTTAACATTTTTAATTTAGGATAATCTTTTGGGTCTTGCTCATTTTTGCGAACATTTATTATTTATGGTATGATAGAAATTTTGTAAATCATTTTATAATTTTCGTTTTCATTGAATTATATTTATTACTTAATCAGGGAACGACAAAGGTACTTAATATGACATGTGATATAAACTATAACCATTCTGGGCTAGATTCGTCTCATCAAATTTTTTTTTTAGTACCCAAAAGAAAACGACTATAGCGAGGTATTTTTTTATAGCATTGCGTATGGCAAAGTGACAAAAATTTATTTTTTATTAATAGTTTTTAGATAAACATAATGGATCGTGTAATGCGTACACCTGTAACGAAAATACGAATTATTATTTCGAAGTCGGTCATGAATATTTAGAACCTGCATTAGATAGATTTGCACAATTTTTTATCAGTCCATTATTTGATGCTGATTGCACTGATAGAGAATTAAAAGCAGTGGATTCTGGTAAGCTGTCTTTTCTTTGTCTTTTATTTTATTTATTATTTTTTTTATCTAATATGAAAAAAAATTCTTTTAAATCAATGATTCAATTTTGTTTTTTTTGAAACAAATTATAAAATTTAGAATTTAAGGAATATCTTCAAAACGATGATTGGAGAATATCTCAATTGCAAAAATTACATTCCAATCCAAAACATCCTTGGTCAAGGTTTTCAGTAGGAAATTTAGAAACATTAAAAGAATCACCTACAAAAGAAGGTATAGATATTAGAGAAGAATTAATTAAATGGTATGAGAAACATTATTCTGCTAATCTCATGAAATTATGTATTTTGGGCAGCGGTATGAAATTTTTTTATAATTTATATATTTTGGTTATTTTTACACTAAAAACATTTCATTAATAAAAATATAAAAAAATTTTAGATCCATTGGATAAATTAACTGAATGGGTCGTTGAAAAGTTTTCTGACATTCAAAATAAAAATTTTGAATCATTAAAACCTGTTGAAATTCCGCTAAGAAAAGAAGAAGATTTATGTGTAAGCATCTTTTTTTTTTAATTTACACACCTTTAAATATTAAAATAAATCTTTTTTATATAGAAACAAATTTTAGCCAAACCTGTTAAGGATATTCATGCTTTAGACATTAATATTCCCATACCGAACCAAATAGAAAATTATAAAGCAAAGGTAAGTAACATAATTTTACATAAAATGATATACAAAAGTATTTATTAATATAATTCTTATAAGGCTGCAGAGTACGCTAGTCATCTAATTGGCCATGAAGGAGTTGGATCAATTAGCTCTTTATTGAAAAAGAAGGGTAAGTATCTAAAATAAATTTATTTCAATTCATATACTGTATATATATAATTTTGAGTTTTTTTTTGTTTAAATTTAATTTGTAGGTTGGATAACTAATATTTATGCCGGACCAATAGAGTTTAGTGTTGATTTTCATATAATGGAAATATCTGTTGATTTAACTGAAGATGGTTTAGGTATTCTAATTAAAATATCTACGTGGTAAAACTTTTGTTGTTTTTAAAGATACTATAATAATATTAATTATAATAAAAACAACAACAATAAAAAGAACATTATGAAGACGTGGTAGAAATTATATTTCTATATGTGGAAATGCTTAGAAGAGAGGGTCCGCAGGAATGGTTTTATAAAGAAGTAAGCAATTATTCAAGATTTTATTATTCATTCTTCCTAAATGATATATATATGTTTACTAAATATTTTTGTTCATAAAGATTCGAAATTTAAGCGATATTAAATGGCGTTATATGGAAAAATCTTGCGAATCATCTTATACATGCTCACTTTCGGAAACTTTACACAAACCATATACGCGTGATAGAATATTGAGTAGTCCATTTAAAGATTTTGAGTATAATCCAAAATTAATCGTTGAAATACTCAATTGTTTAAGAATCGAATATTCTATTATTAATCTCTCAAGTAAATTATTAAGTGATTTGGATCAAAAAGAAAGATGGTTTAATGTTGAATATAAATATACACCCATTAATGAAGAGTTGATTAAAGTAAGTGATGAATTTTATGTACTTGCTACATTTTGAAATTTTTTTAATTAATTTTTTATTTAATTTTTTATAAATTAAGAAACTTAAAAATCCGGTCGTTCCTAGTGAACTTAAACTTTGTTTTCCAAATGAGTTTATTCCCACCAATTTTACCGTTAATAAATCGGAAAACATAACGGTAAATATTTTATAATCAAGTTTCGAAATGAAGATTTATTTAATAAATTAATATTTATTATATTTATTTATTTGATTTAGCCAAAAACACGTCCTGATATTATTAGTGAAGGTGATTTTTATCGGGTTTGGTATAAAAAGGACGATAAATGGTGGGTTCCTAAAGCGAAACTTGATTTGTATTTTAAAACGTACGTAATGTATTATCTTTAATTTGTTTTTATTGTGATTATTCCGTTTACTAATTTATTTATAATTCTTTTATATATTATAAATTCTCTATAATAGTCCACTGATTAATCTTACATTATCAAATTTGGTTAAAACAAAATTATATCTTGACTTATTTAATGATGCATTTGCAGAAGAAGCATATGATGCATTACTTGCTGAAATATATTATTCGGCACATGTAACAAGTGATGGTACCATACATGTTAATGTATCAGGATATAATGATAAATCATTAGAATTGATGGAGTTGGTTTTAAAGCGTATGAAAGATTTTGAGATCAGGCCTGAAAGATTTAAAGTATTAAAAGAAAGATTGATGAGAAATTATAATAATACAAAACTTTATCAACCATCATCATTAACAGAAGAATATTATCGTCAATTATTTAAAGAAAATTATTATTCGGGAGAAGAAAAATCAGCCATATTAAAAGATATTAGTATGGAAGATGTACAATCATTTTTTCCTGAATTATTTAAACAACTTTTTATCGAATCTTATGTATTTGGCAACATGGAAATAGATGATGTGAAGATGATGATAAATATGATTGAAAATATATTTAAACCGAAGGTACTTGAAAAATATAGAATGGTTAAGAATAGAAATGTTAGATTACCTCAAGGAAAAAAATATGTTTATCAAGCAAATGTTTTTGATAAAGATGAATTTAATAATGCTATTGGATATTATTTGCAATGTGGTGATAATACGGACATATATGTTGTGACTAGATTAAAAATAATTTCTCAAATCTTACATGAACCGGTTTTTGATCATTTAAGAACCAAAGAACAATTAGGTGAATACTTAATTTTATTTTTTTTAAATAAAGTTATTTGTTTATTTTTTCGTCAATATTAAAGTTAATTTTTTAGGTTATTCGGTTTATAGCCATGTAAATAGTTCAATAGGAGAAATCGGATTATTGATTAATTTACAAAGTGAAAAAAATTCTACATATTTAGAAAATAGAGTTGAAGCGTTTTTAATTAAAACACAGGTAATTTGAAGATACTAATTAAGCATATTTTCACATAAGTAATTAATTTCTTTTTCTTATTTTTCTTAAAAAAAAAAATAAAATATATAGAAAATTATAGAAGAAATGTCAGAGGATGAATATCAAAAGCAAAAACAATCGTTGATTGATTCTCTTTTGGAAAAAGATAAAAATATGTGGGACGAAGCTTATAAATATTCTAAACAAATTTCATGTGGTTATTGTGATTTTTATGAAGGTAATTGGCTTATTTATATACAGTATGCTTAATATATCTCGTCATTATTGAACACATCGTTTGATGTTTTAATTTTACACATTCCTAATAGATATAAATATTGTTAAAGAAATAAAAACAGTTACAAAGGATGATATTTTGGAATTTTATAAAATTCATATTCATCCAAAGTCATCACACATCAAAAAATTATCGGTGCACGTAAACTCTTTAATATGTACAAATAATAATATCAATGATGCGACAAATGATTATAACAATTATGAAAACTTAAGTGATGATGCAAAAGAAAATGCCGAAGAAAATGATGAGAATGATGAAATTAATGAAGAAATTGAGGAAAACTATATATTATCTGAAGATAATATTTTAATTACTGATATCATAGATTTCAAAAATAGAATGTGTTTTGGACCTTCATCTTTTCCCATTATGCCTTTGAGCACTTTTTATGCTGAAGAAATGCTTAATCAACAAAAGGTTTAAATCGATATAGTCAATATTTCAATATTTTGAATTTTATTTATTTGGGAGGGTTGATATTAAAATCACGTCTCGTAACTTGATTTGTCATTTCAAAATAGTATTTTCAATTTAAATAAAATTTTAAAAATGATGACTTTATATAGATTATATTTCAGTTGATCTGTGAATAATCGTCTTCTAATTACTAGTATGTATACTCTTAAGTAAAGTGATGAGCACCTTCTAGATTTCTAGATTATAATGGTAATAATTTATTTAAGACTTTTATAGTTGTGGTTGAATAAGTAATATATTTTCATTTACTTTATTTGCGTGGCGTGAAGAAAATAGTATATAAAGGTTTAAAGAACATTGAATAAGACAAGATGGACAAGTTTCATATGCATCATATTATTTATTTAATTCTAAATAAATTTACCTTTTAATACATTAATTCAAAATTTCATAAGATAAAAGTCTGAATTTTCCTTTTTATTGATATAAAATTTTTAATAGTTGGATGATTCCAAGGTAAATTAAACATTATCTGAAAAATAATTAATCATTTAAATATTTAAATATTATTTACCTTATTGCGCTAATGAATTTTCAATAATTCCACTTCCAATACACCAATTACCATCCCATACAACGACGTTCTAATTAAAATGTAAGGTATAAATGATCAATATAATTTCTACAATAAAAAGAAATATTTTTGAGTCGGTCCTTACCTGACCAGGTGCAATTGCTCTTTTAGGCGTATTAAATTTCACGGTATACCTTTCATCAGATCTGAATGTATTGATATGATTAAAAATTTACAATTAATTTTAAGAGAGATCCCTTATATAAGAACACCTACCTTTTCGTTACTATGCATGGATCTGAAAAATAATAAACAATTAATTATGCATTCCCTCAATGATAAATTTGTAAAAAAAAAAAAAATTACCAGCACGTTGGCGATATCTTATCTGAGCAAGCAAGTTGACACCTAAAATATATTTTATAATTTTTGAATTGACTCCATTCAATATATAAAGAAAATGCTTACTCACCCTCATCAATTCCTTTAGGAGGTTCATGCCAATTCCATATCCAATCTTTTGCTACAAGTTTTGAAGAAAATAATAATTGATTTGCCCTTTTGAAAGAAGGTATATATATAATAAGAATATATAAATAAATTTACTTTATATAGATACAAATGATGATACTCACGATCCGGGAACAACGATTAATGAATTATTCCTGATATCCTTTTTCAAAACAAACCATCTATAATTATTATTAGAATATTATAAAATAATTATTAAATATCACGAAAAATAACTACGAAAAATAAAGTAAAAAAAATAAATACATGCCGATCTGGCCCATGATGTATTCTTGCACATTGTCCAATCGTATAGGAAAACAAACCACGATGCTGACCTAAGTAATTTCATAATTTCAAAACATTAAATACAAAAGCTAAAAAATTTCGTAATCCCAATTTAATGATTACCAATAACGGTTCCATCCAATGTCATAATATCTCCAGGTTTTGATACAACATACTGTTCCAAAAATTCAGAAAATCTCCTTTTCTTTCCCACAAAACAAATACCCATGCTTTCTCTTTTATTACAAGTTATCAAATTCGCCTCACGTGCAATCAACTTAACTTTCTGCTTATGTAAACCTCCGACTGGAAATAATACCTATGGAATAAATAAGGAACCTTTTAAATTGTGCATATCATGTATACAAAAAAAAATGATCTAATGCAAATTTACCCTTTGAAGTTTTTCTTCAGCGACTGTTGATAAGAAATAACTCTGATCCTTAGCAATGTCGGTTCCTAAAATAAACAATTAAATCATCTCTAAATTTTATGAAAAGAATATCTAGACAATAAAGACGGACCTCGTATTAATTTAACTCGCCCAGAATCTGTACGTTCAAGTTGAACGTAATGTCCTATATATTTACATAAGAAATTAGCTAATATTTAATTAAAATGATAATTATATTATTATACCTGTAGCTATCCAAGTACTTTTTTTATCTTTGCCATTAATAGATTCTAAACATTTATTTAAAAACCATCCAAATTTGATTTCGCGATTACATATAACATCGGGATTCGGTGTGATTCCATTTTCATAATCCTCGATCATCTTGATAAACACTTGCGACCAATATTCTTTAGTAAAATCAAACTAAAAGTAATTATGAGAACCTACTCTATAACAATTTGATCATTACTTATGCATGGTTAATTTACCTGCTTGCAAGGTATATCCAATTGTTTACAAACTGTTTGAACATCTTTCCAATCTTGATCGCTCGTGCAAATTCCATTTTCATCGGTTGTGTCCCAGTTACGCATATAAACTCCTTCGACAGCATATCCCTATTTTTATTTTTTCCTTTAAAAAAAATTATTCATTAAAAAAAAATAATTCACAAAAAAAAATAAGAATTTTCATACCTGCCTTTTTAAAAGATGTGCTGAAACACTCGAATCGACGCCTCCTGACAAGGCTACTATGACTTTAAATAAAACATAAAACATAAATAAATTTTACTAAAAAAAAAAAATGAATATAAATACCTTTATCACCCGGAATTGGATTTCTAAAGTGACTTGCATAACGACGAAAAAGTTTTGATGATGAAGATATGCCGATGCGGGAAATCATTTTTTTTTTTAAAAAAATTTAATCTTGATTTTATCTATCATACCGATCATCATTTTTTTTTTATGTTACACCATTTTAAAATTTTTTTCTTTCCCCTAAAAATAATTTACATTTCTCGCTCTTACCCAAATTATCAATAAAAAATCATTAACAATTGTATTGTATTTAAGAACCTCATCAATGAAAGAACCAATTTTCTTATTGGTTTCGATTTAAATTAGGCTGAAGATAGGTTAGTCGAGAATTTTCGAAGACTTTTTTAGTCAAACAATGAACCGATTGTTGATATAAAGAAAATTCTTTTTAATTTGCTGATTTATTTAATTCTGATTGAATTATTATTTATCGTCTATATTATAGCGAACTCAATACCTGAATCTTTTAACAAATTTTTATTCCAACTTAAATGAAGATAATGATATCTTATCGTCTATAACTGTTATAGTAATGCAGACAATTTGTACCGATAGCAGTGATTGTTTACAGACGGACAACCCAAGAACAAATGCTGAAGCAAAGACTGTTGAGGTGTCAAGAAGTATAGGCATTAAAAGAACAAGGTTTGAACCATTATTTTTTATTATTTGTAGTTGATTACAATTAAATTCTAACTTGTATCGTTAATTAATTATGGCTAGGAACTAAAATAACTGCTGGAGTCATATAATTTTAACAATTACAAATTTACTAATTGTTGATGATGGCTTCGTATAAAAAAAAGCCTTCATTAATCTTCCTCATATTTATAGCCAAAAAAAATAATCCATTGATGGGTAAAAATAATGGATATTGCACAAATCACATACAATGGCTGTAAAAGTATTAACGAAAGCAGGACAAATAGTAGTCTGTTCGCTACCGGTATTGTTACATGACATGTAAAAGAAATTTTTGGCTTATCAAGCATCAAATTAATTTCATGTTAATGAGGATCCTTAAGAAATTCGTGCATTGATTACAATCAGTAAAGGTAATTTTATTCATCATCGGACATTTTAACTATTAATATAAATCCATTAATAAAATAAAAATAGCCCAATTCAGTATGATCACGTCGACTATTTTCTATCATTTCAATATTATTGTTTTAATAGGTGTTAACCTAATTCTTATTTGTTTTAAGTGTAAAATTATTAATAATTAGTTCAAAATTTGTAGTTAAAGTTGGAATGTTATGAAGCAGATTAATATGAAATTAGAGGATAATAATGCTATATATTGAAATCCAAAGAAAGTAAGTAATCTAATTTATTTCAAATTCAATATATGAAAATATTATGTTTGGATAATTAATATTATTACTTTTTTATTCTAAAGTCTTACTTTTATTGGTTGTAACCAAGAGACAAATAACATGATGTCTGTATGTCTGAATCAAAGATTTAAGAAAGGGATTTTGAGTATGCTTTGACACTAAAGAAACAAAAATATTTTGATATTCCATTACATTTTTTACAATAAATATACATCTTTTGTATATACATGGTGAGCAAAATTAATAATACATATTGTTCTTAAACTCCGACCCTATAGCATTATTGGTACAATTTTTAACAATTCAGATTTACTGTAAATTCAAATTTTGATGGTAATGTGATATAGTTTCTTTAAAGTTCCGAATTCAATATCAATAAGCATTTACATTGCATGAGAAATTTATTAATAATGGATAGAATCTTTCTAAAACTACGAAGAATTCCAAAGCCGGTTGAAATATAAATGCCGTTGTTTATAATATATCCTCGAACTTGTGAAGAATTTATAGAAATAGATAAAAAAAAAAACCAAAACTGTCTTGCAAATCTGTCTACATATTGTCATTACTTAGTGCTTCTGATTTTTTACATTACGTGATTATCCAATTTTTTTCCTAAAAAGATTGAGTCAGCCTTGGTGGTGGGAGGATTCAATTATATGATCTTATACTGGATCGAAAAATCGGAATTTCTTGTATCACAACATCTATTACATCATGAGACGATTTGAAGAAAGGAACGTTTTGATGAAGAAATCGAACAACCAAAGATAAGTACGTATTATCATAACTAAATATTAATGATTTGGAAAGCTAGAAGATCAATTACCGGAATTTCATGATGTGATACTTGAGTGATTCTAATCGATTCATGGTCAGCATGTGGTTTTGGGGTCGGCTTTTATAATATCCCTAATCCAGATTTTCGAGATGTTGATCTTAATTACTTCATTTCCATGGATGATGAATTCATTTTTGGATGGCGGGCCAGTAAACAATAAATGTATGTAATCAACTAACGAGAACAATCTAATATAAGTTTAACGCCTTAGCTAGGTTTCGAAGACTTAATCTTGTTGGTCCATTTTTTTTATATGGTTCAAATTACTATTCTAGATAAAATATAACATCAGCGCAGTTAGCTTTTATGTCACTTAGTTTTCAAAATCACACAGTATAGCGAAGGATTTTATGAATATTGTTATAAATTCAATAAAGGAAATTCGTGGAAGATCATCTATTTTAAAAGTGTTTGCTAATTTTTTTCTTGTCCATGAAGAAATCTGTTCAACTTGCTAGGGATAAAATTTTTACTTAGAGTATTGGTAATAATAAAATAATAAATCAATAATAATAATACTAAATATAAAAAAAAAATAATAAATGCTAGCTAATAGTAAAAATAACTATTGTAACAATACTGTTTCATTAATTAGAATAAATAATTTGACATCTAACTTTTATGCCTCTATAAAATCTACAACTAAACATACAAAACTATTAAATAAAATATTAAAGTATTAATTTTATTAAAAAAATCTATTACCATCTGCGTATATCATCTCATTTGATCAGAGGTTCATTTCCTTTTTTTTTTTAATCAATAATAATGGAGTAGACGGAGTAGACTCTCATTTGAAATTAGCGACCATAATTGTATCATTAATATCTTAATATTTATCAAAAAATTTTAAAATTTAATTAATGTTGCAAAAAATAGATAATTATAAGTTTCATCATAAATAATGTTGACAAGACTAAAAATTTGAAGTTTTATTTAATTAAAAATTTCACAATATTCTGACCTTATATCAAATTTGGAACAGCGACTCAGTCATGGCTCAGTCATTGAAATTTCCGAAGTCGACTCTACTTGATTTTTGCAGAGTCGACTCAGTAACTCCAACGGCTGGTACTACTAGTAATAAATATTCATTTCTTTTATTATATATTTGAATTAATTAATTTAAAAAACATCACTATTGAAAAAATGATAACATATTATGCGCGATAATATTAACTAATGTACTTTGGGCGGCTAAAGATCATAGAAATACAATTCTAACTTACATTTCAATTATGAACTAATAAGTGTTATGTTACTGTGAAAGTAATTTCTCCATGCTTTGGAAGTTTACGCAATCAATTTATTGCATCAAAATGCCTATGTGGAAATTTAACCCTAACCCTAACCCTAACCCACCCTAAATGTTGTTTTATTTAATTATTTATTATGAATTAAAAATTTATATAATAAATTAAAGTCCGTGCGGAATTATAATATGTATATATATTAGAAATTTTACAAGTGTAAGATTAAATAGTAAAAATAAAATATAAATTAAGTTATCATATTTATCTCTCCTAATATATTTAATTCATAAATTATCTATTGATTTATATTAGGATTTCCGTTTTCATCATTTTCAAAGAAATTTTAAATTTAATTACAGAACGTCATAATTTTTTTTTTTAAGGTTGCCTCACATAGTTATAAATTTTAATATCAAATCATAATTTGTATTATTTGAATGACTTTCGTAACGTTTTATAAAAATGCAGTAGCGCGGCAGCATCGAATTTTTTCATCAAATAAATTCAATAAGATGATAATTTTCTTTCATGCGAGAATGATCATTATATTCACAATACAAATAATCACAAAGAATAGTGATATTTGGTTTCCTAGAAGTAACAAAACCCTGCGGAAGATGACGATCGGAATAATTCAAGTTCTGGAAAAATAAGTCCAATGACGCGAAAAAATTTTACTTTACATTATTTTATTATGATGATGATAAAATAATGATATATATATAATATTAATTACAATACAATAAAAATAAGGAAAATATAAAAGTACAAATTTACGTTAAACATCTTTACTCTTAGCGATCGACAACAATTCTTTAACATCATTTTGCAACATCATCATCTCATCTTGTAATTTTAAGAATTTCTCATCATTCGTGATATTGGTATTATCCTCATGACCACTACTATTCAATTTAATTTTTTGATCATTTTTACCTTTATTTGCCACATTTAAAATTTTTTCGTCTTGATCATCATCTGAATCATCCGAATCATCTGAAACCTTAGGACATTTTGATAATTGACAATTAATATCTTCAATTAATAATGATTTATGAAGTTTTTTAGCTTTTTGTAACCATTCTTCTTGATATTCAACACTTCCAACATAATAAATGTATCTCGGGTTCCCTCTTGAGCTACCTAATAATTTTTCTAACGTTTCATAATCAGCGACTAAGTCAGCTCTATAACCTAATACCGCCAATTTTACATTCTTTCTTGCATTCTCATATACACCTGTCATAAATGCGATCAACAAATTTTGCATAATAATGACTATTAAAATACTTGCACCTAAATATAAAAGATTTATTTAAAACTTTAAAAAATCACATCATCAGAACGATAATAGATTAAGTATAGAATATTTACCTATACTAATTACATAAATTGGCCAAAAGTCCCACTTTTCTAATTGATCCCATCTTCCAAGGATCCAAAAATAAGAACCTATAACAGAATAAGTCAATTTTCTATAATAATTATCCATAGGATCATTGAGGTCAAATACTTGTTCAAATGTAAGGCCTTCAAAGTCTGGATTTTTTGAGTTTACCACCATAAATTTGTTGCCGCTAGGTTTCAAATCAATAAGCTCAGGTTTCACTAATATGACATGCTAATGAAGTTATTATTAAAATAAAAAACGAAAATGAGTAACAATAAATCAGAGTGATCTTTAACAAATCTCGGATAATAAATAAAATAATACTGTAATAGTACAAGGCAGACATACAATGGCATGACCGAAAGCAAAGGTTGCGATTAACTACACAAATTTAAATTAATTAATTTATTATACAAATGTTGATTCATTAGTCCTTCTTATTATAATTAAATTTACCATAAAAATTAAGAATGGCCAAACAGCCTTCAAAATATTAATAATCATACTAATATAAGTTGCTGTACCTTTAAATAAAATTAATTTAGTTGATATGCACAAATATAATTGTATAATAAATGAATATAAAAGATATTTACCTTTAAAGTATCGCGTCAGCAATAACTAGATAAATAAAAAGTTATAAAACTATTGATGATTTAGAAATAAAAGTAACTTAATAAATTAAATACTTACCAATTCTAACCATAAAAGTAAGATCGCAAATGATTTCAAAATAATGGCCTTTTCTTCAAATATAAATTCACTAATATAATTGATCATTGTAATTATTGCAAGAATAACTGATACGACATCAAGAATGTTATATATGTTAAAATATCTTTTTAAACCCTCGTGTCTAGATTGTACAAATTCCGTTGCCAAAAGATGATATCCAATATAAAAAAATAATGAAAACAATACTTTTGAATATGCAAAATCTTTGTTAATTCCAGTAAATAGAACAAATGTGAACGAAAAAGCTATGAATTTTACAAAATTTTGTAAAAAATGATTCCTTGCTGCTCCCCATTTAAAATCAATGCAGGCTTCCATTGCAGGATTATCATACAATTGTTCATTTTCATTTTTACTTATAAGTTCTAGAAAAGGACTAAAATGATCTTTATCATGAACCATATATCTTCTTGGTAAAAATATGAGTTTAATAAGTTTTAACGGAATCATCCAATTGTTATGTGTTCTGTCTGTCGCATTAGTTGGATAAACTGTAAAATTCGGTAACGGCACTACACGTACTGTTGTTAATCGTGTAACATTTTTATCAGTTGCTCCTGTACTTTTTTCATCTTTTGAATCCGTTGATTGTGTATTTTTTTTACCCGTTGCTCCTGTAATTTTTTCATATTTTGTATCCGTTAATTGTGTAATTTTTTTATCCGTTGCTCCTGTACTTTTTTTATCTGTTGTATCCGTTGATTGTGTATTTCTTTTGTCCGTTTCTTTAAACCTTTTGAGAATTTCCGACTTTAACGTTAATATATTCCACCAATAAAGCTCATTTTGTCTCCGTAAGAGTCGCGGCCTCACATTTAATGAGCAAATTTCCACCTTTTTTTAATTTACTTTGAGACACGAATTTTGAATCTACAAGCTCTTCTTTGGATCCAAAGCAAGGTTTGTAAAATAATTCCTTTAAATAAGATTCTGTATATATAATGATGCAAATATTATTGTCTGACTATATTACGTATGAAAGACGCAACCTAAGTTTGAGAAGCTTACCAAAATGATCTTTTTTAAGCGAAGAAAGAGACTCTGTAACAGTAAACATCCAACCTATCGTAACGTAACAATTATTTGAATGTTTATTTGTTATTCACGCGTGAGAGTGTAATTAACTCACCTGTATCTTCTTCCGCATTATTTGAATAATATTCAAGTAACATAGCGACGATAGATTTATCCCTACGATTTTCACCTAAAGTTTGGTTAATCGCAATCATCAAATCACTTATTTTCATTTCCATAGTCCATTCATATTGACTTGGAATATGCAAGTTACGACTAACTCTTGTTTTAACTTGTTTTTTGCTATCTGCTTCATAATCGAATAGAATCCAATGTAACAGCGGGACATGCTTTGATCGAATGATATTAGCCATGATTCCGTAACGTACTTCAGATAAACTCCATAAACCCGGATTTTTTTTGATACATTTTTTAATGAGTTTTTCTATGCCTATAAACAATTCACTAAATTTGTTTAGATTATTAGACCCTGCTGGTTCATATCTTCGCTCGTAAAGATACTCTATGGCAACACGTGCATCTTTAAGGACATGAGCTTTATTTGGCCAATGAATATTCTCTTTTATTTTTTTCACTTCATTCTTTTCAATACATAACAAATCTAATGAAAATTCACAATTTCCAATCTTAAGAGATTTAACTTGAATCTTTTGTTTACCTACAAAAACCCAAATATATTTAAAAACTCGTTTATTTTTAGAGCCATGACCTTTTTTTTCCTTCCAAACTTGAACTGTGGTTTCTCCAATTATAAGTTGAATTGTTTTACTTTCATCAAGATAATAAGGTTTATGTCTACTTTTATCACGACGAACCCAAGGTTCTCTATTAACGAAGAATGGTCCTTTTTGTTCTTTCTTGGCATCCGACCCTTCTAGATTAATGGGTGATATATTAATTTGTTTTAATTTGCTTTTAACATACGACAATCCACAACAAATATTTTCTTCCGGTAATGATACAAGAATTGTTCCACTTGAGCAAGCTATCGAGTGAATATTAGATTTTCGTAACGAACTCAAAATCTTTGAATTATCGTCAAACATTTGTACATCATTTTTAAAAGTGAAAAGGTCCCATATATAAATTTTTGGAGTGATTGTTTCATCATAAGCTTCGGCTTCTTTAGTGAATGCTTCAATGGTATCTTCAGTTCCTTCTTCCGATGCTTCTTCAGATGCTTCTTCAGTGCCTTCTTCAATGGTTTCTTCAGGGGCTTCCTCAGAGGATTCCTCAGTGACATTTTCAGTGACAACAAATAATCTTTCATCATCGTCAATAAATGAAATTGAAAGGATTTTCATTGCGTCAGTAAATTCTTTCGTAGTAATCTCAAGTCCATTTTCCATTAAATAAATCGTAATACTCTTTGTACCATTGCAATATGCTAATAAATGACCACGTTTTGAAATGGAAAATATAGCATTTCCATGCACCTTCGTTGAAATGGCAACTTGATCACGCTGTTTGAATGTCAATTCTAAATTCATGGATTGTAAATTATACATTTCAAGTATCTGATTTTTATAATCTTCAACAAATAAATATTTTCTTTCAATGATGGTATTTAAAAATCTTGTACAAGTTGAGTCATGATATAATTTATCAAGTTTAACTTTTATAATGGTTGGAAATTCATATTCTTTCGCGACCAAATTTGACAAATAATTTTCAACGATCATCGACGTACTTTTAAAGATTGATCGATTGGGTTTACTAGAATTTGTGATTAATGCTTTAGTAATGCCAGAAGCGTTCATTAAAATTAGAACCTCATTTTTAATTTCGAGTACATCACATTTAGGTAATTCGTTCGATTGATCGGCCTTCTTCACCGAATCGTTTTTCAAAAATCTAATGACCCCACCGCGATTATCTACAGTACTTTCGATACGCTCATGCTTATCTTTTGATATAAATAACACAAACGTTTCTGTTGGATTTTCTTTCCTAGATATAAGACCTAGTTCTGCATCAGTATAATTTTTTGGAATTTTGTCCGAACTAACATTTTTATCTTTATTATTATTATCGTTTTTATTTTTATTATTATTTTCATCATATCTTCGTCACAAAATCGTGATACAGCTACAAATGCATCATTTTCGGTATTTACGGGATCAGATATGGCCAAAGAAAAATATACTTTTTTAGATTTTAAATTATATTCATCCATTTTCATCGAGTTATCAGGTGTAGTTAAATTATCTTTATTGTTAACCTCGAAGTAAATTTTAATTTCAGAATTGACTAATCGTAAATAAGGGGAATGGAATGATAAAATCAACGATTATTTCAATGATATGTCAAAGTGTAAAAGAATTATATTAATTAAAATTCATACCGGAATTAAAAGTCGCCGCAAGAACACCGTTCGGACTTGTAGCTAAATAAGTGGATGAATTATCATCACCCAAACTATACTGTATTGATTCTTTTACTGAAATATCTCTCATTCTATAGTTAATATTTTATAGTACGATAAGATAACATTTATTATGTTTACACTCGGCGTATATTTATACATTTATTTTCCCCAAAAATATAAATGATATCCTAATTCGTTTTCTTTCAGAACAATTAAATTTTAAGTATTTGTTTGTGTGTTTCCTGATGGTGGCGTTTTTTTTTTAATATTGTTCCATGAATGTCACAAAAATTTCATAAATGACTGACTTGTAGAATTAGGAAATGTAGTGCTCCTAACGGGTCAAGTCGGGTCGGGTTTTGAGAATATATTCGACCCGATCTGAATGAAATAGGAAAACCCGTAAGTATTCGGGTCACAAATTTTTCATAACCCGAATCGACTTGACCCGAGTATAGTTTAACCAGTATAAACCCGAGTCAAGACTAAAGATGATAAATGGTCCTGAAAACTTTGGTCTGTAGCATAAAAAGACCGGACTCAAATAACCGCAGTCCCTCTACAGTCTTCTATTCATGTGATTAAAATCAAAAGACCGGCAGTCTTTTTGTAAAACTTCGGTCTTTTTTTAAA
>CAMKVN010000547.1:0-27036 GCA_946474995.1 Funneliformis geosporum | reverse complement strand
CTCTTGCTATTTTTCCTTAGCGAAGACAAATCAACCTTGGTTGGTTACAGCAATGCCAAAATACTTTACTCTGTTTTACTGATTAATTTTTTCTTTTTTAAGTGAAAAATTTCCTCAATTAAGCGAGTTGGTAACCAATGAAAAACGACTTAATGAAATATGAAAATTTGAAAGGGTAATTTTAAATAGTAATTTTTAATATAAATCAAAAAGTTCTCGATATTTGTGACATCAAAAAGTATTTATTTTACGAAATAAATCTGCAAGGTGAGAGAATGTTTGATTTAGCGATAGAAATATCTTTATCTTTTCCATAATTTTAAAATCTTTAAAACACACAATAAAGACAAGAACAGTGAATGTTTTATTAATAAAAAAAAAGAATTGAAATGTATATACATACAGTATATATACCATTGTTTAATATCGTCGTTGTAGCTCTTACCTTCTTCTTTGCCAATACTTTCGTCAAGAGTTTAATTTATAAGGTTTTCCGGTAACTGTAAAAGTAATGATTTGAGGTTTTACTAAGGTCAATTTTTTTTTCGTATCAAATTATTTAGTATATATTTATTTTTTAAGCAATCAACAACATCATCCAATTTCAAATTCTCCGTTATATTTCTGAATCACGGAGGTAACACTTGTAATTTCAAACGTTTTAATATATTTCTCTACATTATGTTTATGTTAGATTCGGTGGCAACTTCAGGAAAACCACTAAAATTTTTTTTTTTAAATTTCGACTTGGATTGTCGTGAGCACGCATAATAATATATTATTTACCTATATATTAACCTTTTAAGTCCGGTTTCTTTTGTAACATCGGCAATCAATTTACCGATCCTTTCTTCCTCGTTAACGCCTTTGCCAACGATTGACTAAATTTAACATGAATTCATTATGATTATTGCAGTTCAAACGATCCTTCAAAAAAAAATCCTTGAACTTTACATTACTGGATCCATAATATATGCAAAATTCGCATCCTTCAGAGCATTCTTGATGTCTTTTTTACCAGATAAATCGCATTTAATACTTCAGCCCCTTTTAGCTGCTAAGACTTTTGCCTTTTCAGAATTTACGAGTTAATGCTCGAATTTTGTAACGATCCGTACTGAGTAATGAATTGGCAAATGAACCCTGATTTTGTTTTTTGTTTTTAAAAAAAAAAATTAGATATCATTGAAAAATATTGAAATAAGGTGCTACGTAACAACGCGAACGCATTACCTGTAGAACTACTTATGGCGACAAAGTTTTATGACGTGAATAATAATTATTTAAAAAAAATTTCTCCATACCCTACCTGATTATAAAAATTTTCCATGTAATTTCAATAATCTATTTCGGATTAGCAAATCGATTAGCAAAGGACCGATTTTATCATTAATCCTCGAAATGCACAATATGGAAATTTGTTGTCAGTTATTATTAACTCTAGATATACCGAAACCTTTATATCGTCTGTTGAAATTTCTCTCCAAATTGCCTGAATGACCTTACCAAAAGCTTGGCTTTAAAAGAACAATTGATCGAGTTACTTTATCAAAGAACGAATAAAAAAGGGAAGGAAAAATCATAAAAACTGAAGAATTTTTTTTTTTAAAAAAAAAAAAGCAATTAAATCTGCTTGAAATTCAATTATTAGTATTTTGATAAAGAATAACCTAATCCCAAATTATATTTTATTAATGGTTGAAGATTAAGGAATATAATTACTGTATGTATATTATAACATATAAAGTATTTATTAAATCCTTTTTACATAATCAAATGTCCTCCAGTATATTTTTTCTTACCTATAATTTTCCCCATAAACAGTATTTGTATTTTAAACACGAGAATAAATTATCATCATTAATTTATGGATTCAAGAACATCATAAGTTAAAAATGAACAAAGTTTAAATTAATGGTATTAACTTTATACAATAGAATTATAATTAAAAAATGTTTTACATCCAATCAATTATTTCTTATTTTGTTTGAACTCGAGGATTCTTGACAGGTCTTTTTAATGCGATAATACTGATGCAATTTTCGGCTTAGCTAATGTAATTTTATATGAGATAGGCAATATTACGTATTGAAATTATTACGGTCGAGCAAAAAAAAATTTTTTAAATTCTTTTGTCAAGTTTTTTATGATGATGTAGAAAAATCCTTGAAACAAATCTTCTATATTAAAAGAGGGGAAAAAAACCTGGGAGCTCGTCACGAGAATCAATTTTTTTTTGTCCGGCCTAAATATACATTTTTATAAATTAAAATATTTTTTTATGATATTAATACCATCCAACCGATAACGAAATAAAATAAGAAGAGAGGATATACGGCCAATGCTCGACGATTTGCTAAATGTGAAGCAGAGAGGAAGTTTACAGATGCTAGATGGCAATGATAAATTAGAATTTATGATGATTTTAAATCATATTCAAACAGATTCTTAAAAATCTTACCGTATGATGACCATCCAAATGCAATAATTACAAGTGGCAGCCTTATATAAATTTTGATTACAAAAATGTTTACAAACGCAACGAGCACTAACGGGAAAATACAATAACCTAGAACACAAACGCTCTGGAAAAATGAACTGCATTTAAAAAAATAAAAAATATTAACCAGAGTCAATTCAAAATGAAATAACAGAATCAAGATTTTAAATCATTAACATACACAGTGCCTCTTAGTAATTTGGCATTTATCGTCACAATAGCAGACCCACACCATACAATGACAAAAACACTGGTGAAAACCAAGACTTGTTGATCTTTATGTGCAAAGCTCAGCATTCTATCATAAATTAAACAAAAAATCATAAATATTCGTTCTTGCTTTAAAAAAGGGTATATTTCTAATCTTATATTAAAAAAAAAACTTACATGGCTAAAGCTAAACAAAGGATCAATGGACCCCATAAATCCCCTAATTAATAATAAAGATAAAAATCGTTGCTCACTGTAAATTTATAGTATAATTACAGAAATTGGATAAATATAAATATAAAATAAATATATATATATATACAGTCTCTTAATACATCTCTACGTCCTTTCGGATGAAGAACTTGTTGTAACTTAACCGCCACATTCCTCAAATCACGAAGCTAATGCAAAATATTCAAGTTGTTAATAGGAGATTATTTAATGGCAAATTGAATCAATTCATTTAAAGCTTGAACCTTACAATGGTTTCTGAAACTGGCTCGTCAAGAGTATCGCTAGCATAAGGTCTGGGCTGTTGACCAATCGATCCTGAGACGGGTATTGGTGTTTGCTCAATATTAATAGTAGTTGTGGCTTTAGGAATTGGACTTTTAGCTTTTGCTTGAGTTTTAATGGTATCAGGGGTCGAAAGATCGACATCGTCAGGTTCGATTGTTGCATGAGGATCTGGCGAAGAAATATCGTCCGAAATTTCAAAAGGATTGACATATGTATCTCCATTGGTATTATTGTGGAGAGGAGACTCGCTTTCTGATAATGGTGAGAGCGGCATGATTACTTTATCTATTCATAAAAGAGTAATCATTCGAACAGATTGGATTTTGTTAAGGCTCAGAAGGTCAGTTGCAAAGAATAACGACGCTCATAATCTCAAGTTGAACTTACTCTACCAGTTAGTCCTAAGGTAAAGCTTTGAAGTTATTGCCGGGATTATCAATAACTTGGGTTTATTTACAAAAAAATTCGAAATGAGACCTCGAAACATAATTTAAACAATTTCTACCTTTTATATGCCACTTAACAAAATTTGATTGGTAAATTTAATGCCCGTGCAGATTTGTACGATAACAAAATTATGCATCTTTTTACAATAAAAAGATCGTTAAAAAAAAAAAATTGTCAAACCTTGCAGAAACCTTATTAAAATGATTAGACATTTCGAAAGTAAGCTCAATCTATCTCTATGTTTAGTATGCCTTATAAAGAGATTATTCTTGCTTACTTTTGCTGTATTTTGTAGTTTTTACAGTTGAGCGTCGTCTGGTTCAACATTCTTCACTTTCTCTTCTAAAAGATTCTCGTCTTGGAATTGAGGGTACACATTGGCTTAGGAAACTTTTGCAAACTTCTGCAAAGGAATCTGCGACTACTGCATTAGGCGGAATACCAATTGGATTAAGATCAGCAATAGAAAAAGAATTAGAATTATTCAAGTACGTTTCAATATTTCAATTTATATATATATATTTTTTTTAATTTCCAAATCGCTTATAAAAAAAATTTTTTTTTTTTTTAAAATTTGATATTCGTAGATCATACGGAATTACGCCAGTTTTTGTGTTTAATGGACTTAATATAATTCGAAAAGATAAACCATTCTCAACGGAGGATACAAGACCCTCGAAACGTGTTCTAGCTTGGGAATCTTATGAGAAGGGTCGAGTGGAACAAGCCTACAGTAGCTGGGCAGGAGCAGTGTCTGGGTTCGTGCATCAACCAGACTTGTTATATCTTGTTTTCAGTATTTTGAAGGAGAATGATGTGGAATTTATGCGTGCTCCTTATTTGGCTTGGGGACAGGTTTGTAGACAACTTTTAATATTATCGTGCTTTCTTGTTACGTGATCGGATGTATCTATTATCATTTAATTTTGTGCCAAGTTGTTAGTCGACGATTCGATAGATTTACTTATCGTAATCTCGCTTTTCATTGCTTTTCGATGAAGTGACTTTATAAATTATAGTTACTCCAAGAACAAATGTGAAAGAAACATAACTCACGTCGAATCTGTCTGTATCTTTTATAAAATAAAAATTCCTCGTGATATCCACAAGTTAGTGTATTTAGAACGTCATCAAAAAGGATTCATCCACGCAATCTACGGTGGATCTGAATTATTGATGTATGATATTGACAAAGTTATCATAAACTTGGATTTAGAGGTTCGTGTTATTTTGATCTTACAATTCTAGTTACTATAATTCGAAATGAATCCCTAACATTTGTTTTACTCAACAGAAAGGTACATACTCTTGGCTCAACAAGAAATCAATTTTGAATGACCTTGATATAACAGACGAACAATTTCTTGATGTTTGTATTCTTGCGGGCTTTGAACATTGTATCACCTTCCCGCCTCTTAGTTCTGATTATAGCGGCTTCACCTTTAAAAGTGTTCATGATTTAATTAAGCAATATCGTACTGGATTCAATGCTGTTCAAAGCTATTGTAATCACGCGGGAGTGACCAAACACAATTACGCGGAAGCATATTGTCGCACCAGGTGTGCCATAAAATATCATATGGTGTTGACAGATGAGGGAAAGGTTGAACCATTGAACCTCGAAAACGCACCAAGTGATATTCATGATGTTATTGGGTATCGTTTACCTGATGAAGTATACTATTATTTATCCAAGGGTTTAATGTCACCTCAGGTTTGTCAATGATAACTTAACTTCGTTAAAATAATTTATTAAAAAAGAAATTTTACCAAGCATAATGGTATGTGATCTTTAATAGGTTATTAACACTTTAATTTCTGGAGTCCTGATCGAAAATTCGCCTTTGTGCAATGGAGAAACGATAGAGTATAGAAATTTCCTTGGTCAATTACTTGAGCTCCGAACACAAGCCATGGGTTTGCTCACACAGCCTTTGCACCAGTTTTATCAATCTAGGCGAGTTGTTAGTGTTTATTGGTTTGAACCAAGTAATGAACACCATTTAAACCATGGTGCACAGCCAAGCGTACATGAAACTTTAAATACTTGGAATGTTTTGGAAAGAGGGTTGGAGGAAGAGAAAAAGGCGCAAAAAGTAATCATCGTTTTAACTCGAACGAGACTATCTTTAGTTATTTATATTGCTAACGTGAACTTATATCGTATAGACATCCGTTATCGATATTGCTTTCTGTTTAAAAGCAACAGCTACAGATGACCAGGCTGCAAAAACTGTTATGCCAAAAAACAATGATAAAATTATTGAATCTAAAGATGAAATTTTGGCTAATGTGTTGTGGAAACTTTTAGACCTAAGAAGGCAAGTTTTATTATACGTGCTATTGTGTATGGACTTTCTTACTTTATTGGACGAATCTTACAAATGGCTCATTATAATGTATTTAGCTTCTTGACTTTATCACATACGCATACTCCGTGGGGTATTGCATTTAAAAAGGCTCTCGTTACATCCAAGCATAACGTGGGGTCACATCATGAACAATTATTCTCTGCTTTAGAATTAATACGTTTCGGATACTTGAATGGTAATAATTTTAGCAGAACTTATTATACACCATCAAATGTTAGCGGTAAGAAAAATTAGAATTATGATATAAATGTATGATTTCATTAATCACCTTAGTAAAATATCCCCCAAAAGATGAGGAAAAAAGACATATCCTCCTTATTTCAAGGACTCTTAGTTTAATTCCTGCAAACTTCAAGGTTAATATATCATATCTTATTCATTATGTTTTTACAACGGGTTATTTCCTTATCTGACTCTTTGATCATATTTTTTTTATTAGGGAGTTTCTTGGAATGGTCCACTTAGTCGAGAGCTTTTAGCTTTTAATAGCTTTGTGAGAGCATTGAATCGTTCTTTGCGAAATTTGTGTGAAATGTTAACTTTATCAATGTTTCTAAATGGGGATTGTGTTAAAGATAGACAGGATTTCCTTGAAATCTCTTTAAGGTTTGTCAATATTTTTTATTTATTTATTTTTATTCTACACACCTTTTAATAATCTTTTTGTTTTTGTTCCAGTTTACCATTCTTGTATGATGCCAATACAGGACTGGGAATAATCGCTAAAACGTACCTTGAAAATGTGATTACTTTATCAAAAGACAATGCTATATCTGAAGCGTTAAAGAAACTCGATGAAACTTTTACGGGATGCATAAATGTGAAAGCAGATTTGGAGAATGGGCTTGCATTTTGGGATGAGGTAAGTTAATATGAATTTGGTTTAATTTCTTTCTACATAACATAATTTGATGTCATTAAAATTTATGTGTACATTCAGGTTTTTATCGCTATAAATTCTCTCAAAGCTAGTGGGGCTATTTCGAATGAAACTGCATCACAATTTATAAACACGAACAATTGGTTATCTTCTCGAAGACCATAAAAACGATGAGGTATTTCAAATGGAATTTTTTTGGGACCTAAAATTTTTGTGATGACGTTTATACTGTATTTGTGTGATTCAAATATATTGATCAATTTTGATAAAATTTTATGAACAAAGTTTCGGTGACCTTAGATCTTAGATATAGTAAATTTTCACAGTTAAAATTTAGAATTAGTTTTATCATCATCAGTCATCAGTTTTAGAATGGTTTAATAATTCTTCGAATGCTCCATTGATATCTTTCCAATTTCCTTCAACGCAAAATCCATTCCATCTTTCAACAAATACTAATTTTGACAACATTGATTTTTGATTTCTAGTCTGTTCAAGCGTTAACAATGCAAAATATAATTGTTGAAACATGCTGGGAAATAAATTAAATAATGATTGGGTATTCTTACGTTTACGTGATGATAAAGAATTTGATGAATGTAAAGTTATAAGTATTGAATGTAACTAAAAAAAAAAATTAAACAAATTATTGAGTAACGCAAATTTCTATTCTAAATCAAATTTATGAACAAATCAAACTTACCTTTTCAACCCCAGCATTGGCTTTCTTGATCACCCCACGTCTGAAATTAATAACCTTGGCATCATCCTTTGTGAACTTGATTTGACTCCAATAAATCGAATTATCATCAACGTGTTTTGTTCCTCCTAGCTTACGTTTATTAAGTCTCGTACAACATTCCTGTACAACTTTAAATATGTTAGCTACTTCCACAATATTTTGGAGAAACCCCTGATCAAACAAGCTAGAATCTTCAGGAGTATCACTTTTCATAACCCTAAAGGGTTCGATCCAATTACCCATCATAAACCTGCCAGTTTTTGTCATTTCTCGATAAACGTTCCAACATTTCCATACATTCGTAATCATTCGAACGCTTTCTTTCCAAAGCATGGGAATTGGGTGAAATCGAGAACGATAGTTAGATATCCAACTCTCATAAAGTTTTATCTCACTAGTCGTTGAAGACTGACAATCTCCTTTGATTATATTATCACCTTGATGAGTTAATGGTATATTTATTTTATACTTATTCCATAATACTATTAAAAGTCCCAAGAAATAATTACATAAGGGATTGGATAAATTGAATGATTCCGAAGAAACTAAATGATTTGTTTCTCCATGAGCTACACGATCCCTTAGCCTAGGTCCATCAGCATGAACAAATAGATCAAGAAGTAAATCCTTTCATCACCAAAATTGTTATTAAGGAGTAAACATTTTTAACAAAAGTAAGAAAATAGAAAGAATTGTGGTACAAAACATACCATGATGCTTCCTCCGAATTCTGAATAAATCTCATTCATTTGTTCCTCATCCTTTTTCTCTTCTTCAACTCCGAAAAAAGCCCAATCAACCTTTTCTTCTAGAATAATATCTAGCGTCAGAAAATATTCACCAACTTCCATGGTACTCATTCGATGATATTGCACATTGTTCACGCAAACGTAAATCCTTCTTAGACAATGTTCAAGAAGCGGTAATATAAGGATGAAAGATAACAACACTTGATCATTTGATAAATGGTGAAATGAACGTAACCAGGCTGAATGAGATTGTGAGATTACAAAGAAATTTCTAAAAAGCAAAGTTTCCAGGATCAGTAGATGTGAACCCTGTGGAGGTATCGCTTTTTTTTTTTAAAAAAACGCATTAGCCTTAGGTTTTTCAAATTAAAATCTGATAAGAAAGAATAAATTATTTCGTCAACAAACCGTGTCCATACATCAGGCGTTCGTATATTTGAGCAAAATCTTCTTTTATCGAATCGTATGTGTGCATGTCATCAGTTTTATCAACCCGTTGAGTCAAATAGTAATACCCATCCAAGCTCATCCCATTTCTTTTCTTCAATAAAACTATCACTCCCTTATTTCTTACTATATTGCAAACATTCATGGTAACAGTTAACATGAACGCACAATACAATTTAGCTGGGATGGGTAAAAACTCATGAGGGTTAATGAAACCATGCCAAATTACATTTCTTAAATTCATTGAACTTGGTGGTCCAATGACACACCTAAGAAAAAAGATCATATCTTCTCCAAAAAGTGAAACGAGAGATGGCGCTATGAGTATATCACGAAGAAGTGAGGGAATAATGGATGTATCGTTATATAGGGAATAAATTATCTAAGGAAATAAATAAGGATATGGTTCAAACAAATTGACAGAGGATCGAATGAGATAGAATTGACAAAAGCTAACTTACATCACCAAATATTCGCTCCAAATTCGATATTACTATCAATAAAACTGTAAAATAATCTTCTTCGAGATATAGTTCGATACATTTTTTATACACCTAATAATAACAATTTCCATTGATTCGATCGATTTAAAAATACTTGATAAATTTTATTTAAAAAAGACCGCTACATGAAAAAAAAAAAAAAAAAAAAACATACATCATAATTTTCATACCATTTTAGTTCATCATTATACAAATTCAAAAAGTCATTTGTGGATATTATGTTAAAATCAAAAAAATTCGAAATTTGACGCGCAATAACTTTTATTATATTTGACGCTTTAGTGAAAGGTTCCGCTTCTAAAGTATCATAAGGGACATCGTCTAGTTGACAAAATAAAGACAAAGACGATAAAGCAGAAATCAAACTAAACAATTGGAAAGGAAAAAATAAATAAAAAAATACACACATATATATATATGGGAGGTTTGCTAGGGATTTTGATTTTTATTGCATTTTAATTTTTGATGAATGCAACAAGAATGAATGTTTAGTCAAAAAATTATCAGAACACCATTTTCCTAACAAACCTTCCATATAGATATATTCTGTATAACAACAATTCACGTACCATTCCGCAACCCTACAAACACACTTTCTTTAATTAAGCCTTTCTCACATATTGCAGAGCTACTATTATTTTTATTATCTGATAAAACCAATTCCTTCAAACTAATATTGCTTTCGTCTTCAAATAAGAGTAACTGTCTAACGCGAAGACTCAGACAACTTTGCCATTTGTTTAGAGTAGCCTTAATTTCTTCGTTTCGTGCAATATCATTTGATTGCAATTCTTTGCCTAACCAGAAACTCGCAATAAGGCTATTTGTCTTCATTTGAAAATCTTTTTGATTGAAATTTTTAAAAAAAATAAAATGATATTTCCCAACAGTAATTCGCTACCACGTGACTTTTTTGACCGGCATTACATGAACATTCTGTGATGGGTGACACAATGGACTCGTTGGGCGGTTGATCACATGAAAAAAAAAACGTAATCCTATGCGTTAATTGCGTCTAAAACCATAAAATTAATTTCCCTCTCTTTGCAATGGCTCAAGTTGCAGTACCACCAATCATTAATTCCCAGGTACCAACAGACGAAGGTGGTTATATTGATGAAAGTTATTTAAGTACTTTAACTAGACGCCTTGGTATAAGACCATCGGCACAACAATTTGATAATAATAATAATAATGCAACGCGAGTAATTTTCGGGCAGCAACAAGGTCAAGAAGAAGTTGAGGATGCTTTATCTGATATATCTGATTTTGATGAAGAATGGGAAGAACTTGTTCAGCAAATGCAACAGGTTTTAGTTGCTTTCTTACTTCCTTGGTTAGGACGTTGGTTAGGCAGAAAATTCTCTTTTTGGGGTGAGTAATTAATTGACTTTGAAGTTTTGCCCGTTTTATATGAGAAACCTTTTTTTTTAGGCATTATTTAATTCTTTATCAATTTATCTTTTTTATGTAGCGTGGACAAGATTCGTTAAATGGTACTATTATCCACGTATTTCTGATAAAGTTAAACCTGAATATACAGATACTACGCCATAATTGAAGGGAGAATAAATATATATATCTCATTTCTACACTTTAAGTTATAATGATAACTTCTTTTAAAAAAAGAATTGTTTAATATGTTAGTTTCCTTTTTTTACGCGACTAATAGCATTCATAGTAGTAGAATGTCAATTTTATAGAAACCTAAACAATATTATTAATATCACACATTTTAATTTTCTTCTTATCCTTGCAAGATATTTATAAATTTGAGAAAAACTTAATTTGATGACGGAGAAGTAAATTACGTGAATTATAACGTGTTTTTTTTTATATTTTAAATAATTTTGAGATAATCTATTCAAGTAGGCGATTCATAATTTATAACATCACAACAATATCATTAAACTTCATTTTCATTTTGGTAAAAATCTAAATAAAGGGAAATTTTTAAATAATTTCGCGGAAGAAATTTATTTTATTAATGTATGAGAAAATCAGCTGAACATGTTCTTGTGACAAGTTGTTTAACTTTTTAACGTTGAAAAGACCACACACTAGATAAGAATAAAGAAACGTTAATTACATCGTAAAAATTAAATTGGGGCACCACAAATAACATAATACTTACTTTTTTAGAACTGTTAATTGAGAAGATTGCCAAAGAAAAAAATTATATAAATTTTATTATTATTATTATTATTATTTTTTTTTAGTCAACAATAATAGATGATACATATTAAAGATTTTTTTAATGACTTACATCCATCTTTAGTCGCAAGGCGATTTAAAGAATCATCTGACTCTCCTGAACAACGAACGAAGCCACATAATGCATACGTTGTGTATTTACCAATGTAATGACCGTTTTCATCAACTTCACCAACGTTAATTTGAACTGACGCATGATCTTTTGCGGTAATAAGTCGATTGGTGGCTGAACTATATATTGATATATTGATAAATTTTAGTAGAAAAATTTTTGATAAATCCATTTGTAAGAAAATACAAAAAAAAAAAAAAAAAAAAAAAAAATCTAAAGAAAAAAAAAATTAAAATTAAAAATAATGTAAATATTGGATACAGAAAAGAGAACCAACCATTTTCTTGGTTGATATAGATCAACCTTAATACCTTCTTCGTTTTCCATTTTTGTGGACTTTAATATGTTTTGCTACGGCGAAAAACAAAAAACAACTTTAACCACTTTGAAACTTGAAAGAAAGAGGAAAAAAAAAAAAGAATCAATCAATCGGTTTATATTGAATTATGTGTCACAAAGTTCCCAAAAATTGAAGCTTGAATTATGACACGTGGCAGTATACATTTAGCCAATGATCACCCGAATTTATAAATACTAATTTTGAAAAAATCGAAATTAAAAAAACTTTAGCCCTTCTCTTCCCTTAGATTTTTTTTACAAAAAAAAATTTCCAAATTAAAAATGACCGGTCTAGTAAGTTTTTCTTGTCTTAATTGTAATAAACAACTAAGGTCTAATTTCCTTTGCAATATAGTCGGATTGGCAAACAGGAAAACCTTACGAAACACCTATACCTCAAGTTTTCTTTCCTTTATTGGCATTTTTATTTTTATTATCAGGATTTATTGCTGCTAGTACTTTTTCTGTGTATCCTTTTTATTTCATTTCAAAATTGATTCCAGATCAACGATGCGTAATTTTTTTTATCTTTAACCATTTCCAATTTATTATAATAGAATAAGAGCAAAAACCTCATTAATATTAGAATTATCTTCGGCTATTCCTGCTTCACTTTCGTTAGGATTCGGAACTTTATTCTTATTTATGGCTGTTGGAATCTACGTTTGAATTTTAATTTATTATTACTATCCGGGATAATAGAACGATTTAAACATAATAGTAGAATCTGATAATATTTTCTTTTTTTAAAAAAAAAGAGAGATGATTGTGTTTGTAATCATTAATTAGATTGGCTTGTATTTAAAAAAATTTTGCCTTGTTTCTTTTTTGGTAACGTGTGCGTTCGTGCAAAGCGTTAATATATCATCAGCTTAGGATTTTCAACACTTTTTAACAATATATTCCACAAATTTGAGTAAATTTATTAAAGAGCATGAACTTCTAAGTAAAAGTAATTAATTTCACAAACAAGACCCAGATCTGATGGAATCTTACTTCTTTCATATGATGAAAAATATGAATTAGTGGAAAAACAAAACATCAAGTCAAATTACAAAAATACGTGATCTTTTTTTATATTCAAAGGAAAAAAAAAGTCATGTTGACAATTTCGTTTAATAGGTTTTAACAAATGTAATATTATTTATAAAAATATTTTTTATGGAAACAATATACAAATTTGGAGACGTCATAGTCATACATTATGAAAATGGAACACTCATGTTTTAGTCGGAATTTGAATAATTTCGACCCAGTAGCCATCTGGATCAGCGATGAACGCGATATTTTTCATTGCTAATTTACGAAGAATCAAATGAGTAATTAATTTTCTTGAATTTAGATTATTATTATTTATTATTCTTTGATCCTTACCGTCATCCGTCAATCTCTTGATGAACTTAACTTCATTATCATCAAATCGCTTGCAAGCGGCTTCAATATTATCTACAGCAATGGCCAAGTGGCCGAAACCACGAGGATCTTTGTTTCCATGATGATATTCAAAGTTTGGATCTAATTCCGTTTTCCAATTACTATATAGCGATATTTACGTGATCAATATATGTGAGATATGATAAATCTCTCTAATATTAATTAATAAAAGATCGAATTCTCACTGTGTTAATTCAAGGACTGCTTCTCGTGAAAAGATATACTTGATCTTTTCGTCGGTAGTTTCAGGCAAGACATCACGAACATATGCAAGAAAATAAAGCGTAAATTCTTTTTCTGGAAAATCCATTTTATCAATAAGTCTTGATAATGATATATTTCATTTTGAAAATCAATTAATTAATACAATTTAATATGTTTACAAGATGATGAATTAAATCGAAATTTACATACTTCATTCCTAAAATTTCTTCATAAAACTTGAGAGAAACTTGCGGGTCTTTGACCCTAATCATCGTATGATTCTATGATAATTTTATTGTACATTATGAGGATTGAATTAAGTTTAATTTAATTGAATTACAAAAGTAAACTTACAAAGCGATATGTTGAAATATCGGTAGCCATGGTTGTAAATAAAAATTTGGGAAGAAAATCAATTTTTTTTACGTCAAAAATTTATTGGAAAGTTCATATGAATTTCACGTGATATTTAAATCATATGATATCATATTCATATGTTCATCATCTCCCCATCTCGACAAAAATTTTTTTTACAACTTTTTGATTTAAAAATCTTGGAGACTTTGAAATGTTTATGCAACCTAACAAACCCACACCTGAAGAAAGGGTAGAACAACGAAAAAAATCCTGGAATGGCTTTGCATCGTTTGTTTTTACTGTTGTTGCTATACGCGTTGGTAAGTTCATGTAAAGATAACAAATTTGTTCGTTTTCTGATTTAAAATATTTTTTGTTGACTTTATTTATTGCAGCTCCATTTGTGATTGAATATGCTTCCAAGTTCTCCAGACAGACAAAATAATCACATTTCCATTTAAGACATTAAATAATATATTAACAAAATAGATTTTTTTAAAAAAAAGAAATGACTTTCCTTTTTCGTTTAAGGAATTAACATAACTCTAAAGTGACATATATGGATATTTATTACACGTGTCAATTTGTTGAAATTTTGTGGGATTTTATAAAAACTTGTAAAACTTGTGCAATATAAATAGTTGTCTTATTTACTGAATAAAATAATGACACAGTGAAATCAAGATTTTATTGAATAATACACGATCTAGAAACCTTTGATTATTGGCTTGACATTTGGGAAAAACACGTTGCTTCGCACAATCTTCTTTTTGGCGCGTTTGAATTTGTATCACACATGCATCAATGTGATATCAGATGTAGAATTCCATCTTTGATTGTGTCAGTGATTCGACAATTTGAATTATTTCATAATAAAAATTCGGGAATCGAACTCCGATTAAGATGAAAACTTTGCCGATACCCAATATTGGTATGTAATTTCTTGTATCGTTTCATTGAGCTAACTTGATTTACTCAATAGTCGGTCCTATTATGAGGAAAATCAATCCTTTTTTGGTATTTGATCTGTTTGTTCAACATCACCTGTGATCACGCTTGGTGAATCAAACTTACGTCACATACATAGTTATGTGATGATCTCGCAAATTTAATATCTTCTGCTTTTGTAGTTGGTAGAGAAAAATTGCGTATCAAATGAATTAGTCAATCCGCATCTATGCGACTTTCGATAAAGAGTCGAAAAGCCCGTTTTTTTTTTGTTGTGTTTTTTTTTTTGTTTTTTTTTTTTTTTTTTAGAATCTCAAAAAACAAACTGCTTATTTTCAAATTGCTTATCATTATGCAATAAATTAATTTATACATGAAAGAATATTTATTGGACGATTAATAACCTTAATTGTCATTTCCAAATATAAGCCGCTTGTTTATCATTTCCTTGTCATCAGAAAAAAAAATTTTTTTTTTCTTTTCCTTTTATCATCTTACCATCTTGCTCACTGATAAATATTCCAACTCTGACCTTCCTTCCCCTTTCCCCTTTCCCCTAACATTACTTTTCACACTTATCGGTATCTACTTATCGGTATCCTTTAACTATATAAGAGAAAACTTTGGTTATACTTTGTATTTATAATATATATATATTGTATTTTGTTATAAAAAAAGAATTTTTTCCCCCAATTTCTGATCAAAAATACATGATACTTTTCATTTAAAAGAATTTTTTTTTTCGTTTTCCTTTATTCATCATGTTTTAGTAACTTGTCAACTAATCTATTTCAAGTATACAAATAGAGTATTTTTAGTTCTTTGTATATATTGTTACAATTTTTTTTATATTAAAAGTTTGTAAAGTTCTTTACCTATAAATAACACCGACGGCCTTTTCCTAACTGGCTAAAAACTATATTTATGCTTCAAGTGTCTCAGCCAGCTCAATACCTGGTAAGCCACAGGATAAATCAAAGAATTCTAGATATGTCTGCATCCGCTAAGGAGTTCAAAGATATCCTGAATGCTGAGGTTCATATTGATCTTGATAAGCTGAGAGAATCTTCAAGGCATGGTATTCCCATGGAAGTCAGAGGGGTAAATATATTGTTATATTTTGGAATTATATTTAAAAAAAGGGGTTTTTTTATTTTTCTATTTTATTTTTAGAAGAACTTCTATTTTTGTTTTGTTTTTCTTTTGTATTTTCTTAGCCTTTTTTCAATATCTAATCATGTTATTTTTCACATCAAGTTAATTTCTGCATGATTTATTCTTTTCCATTAAAGGAAGCTTGGAAGTATCTACTTGGAGTAAATCCGGCCGATAGATGTAAGTTGAAATTAAACTGAATGATCCTTGTTACATTTTATTAATTTTGATATATTTTTGAAATTTGGCAGCACAGGAAATAACCAGCATCAAGGATAAATATGAAGAATACCTTGCTATAGAAAAAGAAAATATAGATATTAATAAACGCGTTCGCGGTGAAGTTAGTCGATATCAACGTAAAATTAAAGGGTTTGATAATACCGATGATTGTAATGATTATACAGTTGTTTTTGAAAATGTCATCGGAGCTTATATGAATCATAATCGGGACGTGGATTATCATCCGGCTCTTGTTCATTTATGCGCACCATTTGTCTATTGTATAAAGAATGAATGTGAGGTATACTATTGTTTTGCAAGGCTTATGTCTATGCTAGGTAAAACCTAACAAAAATCTACTTTTTTTTTTTTTAAAATCTTAAAAACAAAATTTTTTTAATAATAATTCTAATGATACTAGATGAATATAATTTAACTCATAGCAACATAAATGAGCGTGTTGCCAATTTCATGACATTATTTAGATCCGTTAATCCTGACTTGTAAGCTTCTTTCTAATACACATGTTTTGTAGCTCGTTTAGTCATAAATTAATTTTTTGATATGATGTTTGATATTTCTAGATGTAATTATTTTGAAGAAGAGGAAGTTGATATTAATGAATGGGCTTCGTCATGGTTACAGAATTTATTGGCAAAAGAACTCCAATTTGAAGATTTATTGAGACTATGGGGTAAGTTATTAATATGATCCATATGAAAAGCTCGAATCAAACCTTGTGTTTTACCTGTCCGATAAAGTAGTGAGAGTAGAGTGAGGTGATGAATTCATTACAGAGTAGAAGTCATTCTTTTACTTTTTTTTTTTATTCTACCTATTAACTAATAAAACAATCAATAAAATGTGTATTTAGATACATATTTTTCTATTGAAAATCCTATGGAATTTCACCCTTATGTGTGTTTAGGTATGGTATGTTATATGCTATATTTTTGGTTGTTTTGAGATTTTAAATCAAACAAGCATAAATTTCTATTTTTAATATTTTGTAGCATTGCTAAAACACACTAGGGAGAATCTTGAAGAGTTGGAGCAATCAGAAATCCAAATAATGTTACTGAGATTGCCCTCGTTGGATATGGAACAAGTACGTAATAAATAACTTGAGTTCATAAAGTTAATTGTTAAAAGACAAATTTAGTCTTAAGATTTTTTTTTTTGTTTAGATCATTAATCAAGCTTTTAGTATTTATCACGAAATGTTAGAAAGACAAATTTCTGATTCTCTTTAATATATGCAAAGCAACTTTCAAATAAAAAATATATATACATATAATACACATAAAAGTAAAAAGTAGAGCATATTAATATAACTTTGCATTTATTATTTTAGCTTTGTGGTCTTTATTTTATTTAATAATAATAATAATGTTCATTCAGTTCAATCATTTCATCATTTTTTTTTTTTAAAAAAAAAACCAACCAAAACAATTAATAATAGAGTAATAGATTTTTAATTTATATATATTATTATAGTAAGATCCGATCTGTACAACTTTTGGCCAAAGAAAAAGCCCATTCTTTCGGAATGTTTATTTATAGTTTATTCTTGGAAATTTTTGTTACGCAAAAAATATTGTCGCCAAATTTAGTAAAAAGGATTAAAGTAAAATGAGTTGAATAATTTTCTGGATAGAATTTTCTCTATTTTTAATATGATATGGGTAGTATTCTATTAAAATTGAGGTACGGATCATATGATTTACTATGTCTCGTAACCACTTTTAATAGATCAGCTCCCATATGATGCTTTTCGGCAAAATATTAAATTATTTTATTGTGAAACGTTATTATCAAGTTTTAAGATTTCTGGCCAAGCTACTCCGTGTAGTAGGGTTTTTTCCTATAAAGAATAACCTTCCTTTTTTTTTTCTTTTTTCAAAAAAGAATTTTTTTAAATATGTCTCAACAGCAACCGTCTGGCTGGAATAATTTTTTTCATAGAGATCAAGGTTATGATACAACCTATAACAATAATAATAATACGCAAGCTATGCAAGAACCCACGAGATTGTCTTTTTTTTCTTATAAACAAGAACAAGGATATAATAATAATGGAGAAACGCGTGAGGTTATTAGTGACGTAGAGAAAGTACCACATAAAAATCCAGGAGATCCTTCCTTTTGGAAATCACCGGGAAATGAAGCAGGAGCAAAGGTTGTTATGCCAAGTGCACCACCAGAATCACCTCGTGGCACTACTACTACCTTTGAAAGAGAAAAAGGAGTGGAAAGTGATGAAGAACTCGCAAGAAGATTATATAAAGAAGATCAAGAGCAACATATGAGATATAGTCAAGGTTCTACGAAACCACCTGGTGGGGTAGCCGAATTTCAACGTCCTGGTGAGGCTGAAAGTTATTACGCAGCCGTGGGAAATGGTGGCGGAAGAAGAGATAGTTCTAATGTTCAAGTTGGTATGGGGGCGCAATTACCATCCAACACGACTGGACCTAGATTACAAAAAGCATACTTGGATCCCGATTTGCTTTTAGCAAAAAAAAGATCATGGAAACGACCATATTTTACTTATATTGTTACATTATTACAGTTGGCTGTATTGATTTATGAATTTATATATAATAAACAAGAAACTGGTAGCGCGATTCAGGTCAATCCATTTAATATATTAATTGGACCCAATGCTTCACCCACACTTATTCAATTAGGTGCAAGATTTGTACCATGTATGAAACCTGTACCTATGTTTGATAATAATACGCCAATTCTATGTTCAACCGATCCAACTAAAGATGTTACTTGTACCGTTGAACAACTTTGTGGTTTTGGAGGGTTCAAGGGTGATAAACCAAATCAATGGTTTAGATTTATTACACCAATCTTTTTACACGGTGGGATAGTGCACTTCCTGTTTAATATGGTTTTTCAAGTGCAAACCGGTAAACAGATTGAAATTGATATTGGTTGGTTTCGTTATAGCTTAATTTATATGGCAAGCGGTATCTTTGGATTTATATTTGGTGGTAATTTCTCTGATGCTACTACACCATCCGTGGGTGCTAGCGGTTCTCTATTTGGCATAGTCGGTATATTATTTTTGGATTTATTTCAAAATTGGAAAATTATTCGTAATCCATGTTTTGAATTAACTAAGATGCTTATCATGATAATAATTACTTTCGCAATTGGTTTATTACCGGCTATTGATAACTTTTCTCATATCGGTGGTTTTGTTATGGGAGTAGTAATGGGTTTGGTGTTAATCCCTACCAAGAATTATAAAAAAATTACTTGGATCTTGAGAATTGTGGCTATCCCTATAGCCGCTTTACTATTTTTCTTGTTAATTAGAAATTTTTACGTCGAAGATCCTACTAAAACTTGTACTTGGTGTAAATATTTGGACTGTTTACCTGTTTACGATTGGTGTGATACTACTGGGTTGAAAAATGTAACCATCAATAATCCTTAGAGGAGGAGGAAAGAGGGAATCCCCCTTTTATTTTTGGAGGGTAATAATGTGAATATATGACAAATTAAATTAAAATAAATAAATATGTATCTTATCTATCTAATTTTACAAATTAAAATTAATTTTTTTTTCAACTTTTGTTTTTATTATAAATAAAAATCTTTGAAAAAAACTTTTTTTATAGAAATTTATTAACGTTAAAGTTACTTTTTAATAGTAGATCAAATAATATATTACAGTAATAAAAAAATTTATTATTTTTATTTGTTTATTAAAAGATGTTAATAATTTATAATATCATAAAAAAAAATTTTATATTAAATTTATATTACAAAATCTTATTAAATTTAAAATCATTATCAAAATTTTAAAATTTTACTAATATAAAATTACAAATTTGATTACTTGTTTAACCTTAATAAAAATTTAATATAATTTCATCAGAGTTTTTTCAGTTTTAGTATTCATTATATGGTCCGGTACAAAAAGATTTATACATAAAAATCATTTCCTGATTTTTTTATCTTGATGAAATCTAACAATTATGTTATTATTTGATTGTACAAATGATATGAAAGGTTGGATTGTGTTCAAAGTTTAATTAGCTTGCAAATTTAAACCTTTTTTTTTTCATGGATGACTTGACTAGAGACAGAAGTCTGTTAACTGACAATAAATGAAAAATAATTTTTAACATTCATCAACATTTTTAAATGTTTGATAATATCAAAAACAATATTATGACATATCATTATGCAAGGAGGTTATTATAGTTCTTGGTATTGAGAAGGCTACAGTTACACATGTAGTTGCTAAACAAAATAAAAAAATGGAGAATTTCAAACACAAAAAACCCTGATCAACCAAAAAATAAGTTTGAATATAATATTTCTGAACTTTTACGAAGTTTTATTATGTTTGCAAATACTTCTGGTATTTCACTTTCAACAAAAACATTATGACAAAAGCTTGAAGAAAATGGCCATAAATTATCAAAGTAGCAGTTACTTCATTTACTTCATACATTAGAATATTTTTATGGTTGTGATAAATATCAAAATATGTTACATAAATTATCAGCAAATGTTGCTTTTCATAACCATTATTTATGATATTATTTTAAAAATTTGTAAGAAAATAACAAAGTTCTGACTAGGTCAAAAGTTTTTTTAGATAAATTATATTGTCATTTGCATCATACTTATATGCCAAGTCATGAGGTAGTATATTCATAAAAGCATAATCATTTAATTATAATTTTAGAGCAATAATCATAATGCGTAATAGTAATACTAATAAGCTTTATGGTAAAGTAGTTCTTAATTCTCTTCTTATGTGGGTTCTATCAATAAAATTACCTTTATCAAGAGGAGAAAACAAGCAAATGCTGATGCCTAGAATAATATTCCTAAAATTATTTGAAATGCTAACATTTTAGCAGATCATGTTAACTATCATGGAAATTTTACAGCTGAAATCTTTGAAAACCTTTTTGATAAACTCTATACTAATATTAAGGAATGCTATAGGTCAGTAAATATTCATATAGATGTGCTTGTTATCACAAACATCAAGTGTAAAGTGTACTAACATCAAATTCAAAAAGGGAGCATTAATTACTTGGTTAACTTCAGCTAGTATTGATATTTCAGAAAATTTTAGCAAAGCAGAATTGTATAAATTAGTAAAACAAAATAAAGCAAACGTATCTTTTATGTGTGTTAATATAGCTAAAAAATATGGTCACAAATTATTTTATATTTCACCTTATCATTGTAAGCTTCAACCAATTGAAGAAGTTTGATCAACTGTTAAAGGTGAGATTACTAGATCTAGTTCTTACTCAAATCTTTTAATCATTAAAGATAAATTGTTATATGCCTTTAATAAAAGGTTACCATTAAAGTTATTGTTGAATTTTGGAAAAGATCACTTAACAAAGCCATAGAATATAAAAAATTAAGTGATAATATATCATTGGCTGAAAGTGATTATTAAAGATGGTTTCTATAATTATTTTTAAAATTTTTAACTAATTGCAAATTAAGTTGCAATTCTTTGAGTTGCAACTATTTATGAATTTTTATGTTAAAATAAATTTACAAGGAGTTGCAACTTATCAAGTTGCAATTTCTTAATTATGATGCCTATCTTTAGTAATTATAAAGATTCCAAAATTGAAGTAATTGAAAATTAATAAAATATTTTGTAGAAATTGTTATATGTTAATAAAATTTATATTAAAAATATTTCTTAAAATCCATATAATAAATAAAAATGTTTAAATGTTTATATTAAATTTAATAATTTATTTTTTATTATAAATATATTGGTGTATCAACATTTTTACACTGGATCATAATAATTTTGATATTTTAACATTTTGCATAAATTTACTAAATTTTTAATAAGAATTCAACATAGTTTTATTAAGTTTTAGCATTTTGGTAAGTAAATAAACTTTTAGTTTTGATAAACAAACTTAATTATTCAAAGCAAAGTAAAAGACAATATATTTCTATGTATAATAAAAAAATCAGTTATGTATGTTTTTCTGTTTACATTATATAACTATTAATCAACCATTTCATCAATTTTAATTTTAATTATTTTTTTTTAAAAAAATATGCAATATATGCTTTGGATTTATAACAGTTCCAGTTTCTAGTTATAATAAAATTTAATTGCTAATTTATTATTATCCAAAAATAAGATGCTTATTTCAGGTAAAAGGTTAAGTTTGTTATGATACATTAATTGATAATATATTCTTGATTATTAATGCCACCCATCATTAAAAATAATAAATTCATTATAATCTTTCAAGCTAAATTATAAAGCAATTCATTTAAGTATGAAAACTTAATCCCTATAAAAAATCCAAATAAAAAAATAATATACTTTTTATAAAGTTTGTATATGTATTTAATGATTATGTATCACAATTCTATATATTTTATAATGATTTATTTTTTATAATTTTTAGAAAGAGAAAAAAAAACACTTTCTTACTTTATTTAAAATTTTTGAAAATAAAATTTTTTTAGAAAATAAAAACGTTTTGCTAAATAATTTTATTAATATTTTTCAACTCTATTAGTTATATTGTTACCTTTTCAACAAATATTTTATTCTTGAAAAGGCTTTTTATCAAAAGTACAAACAAAATGGCTCCAAAAAATAGCAGACAAAATACTAAACAAAAAAAACCTTCTATTTTAACCCCAAAAATAATAAGTAACATAAACCTGTTACTTTAACTTTCAGAAGTGCATCTATCAACAATACTCTCTTTAATGAAACTATTATTGCAGAGACTTTCCTTTCTAACAAATACCACCTTCTAATGTTTTAGATAAGAATGAATATATTTCTATTAAAGATAATGAAAAACATGAATACTGATAATTGTGACTTCATTACTATTTCATGTTCAATACTCTTTACTTGTACTATACTTATTTCTAAGCTAGCTAGAGACCTCTTAACTCAAACTATTATCAAGATTCTTAACAATCACTTTATACTAAATGATATGTTCAAAAGCATCAATATTTATTACATCAAGTTTGTTAGATCTGCAGTGATTTACTTTACATATCAGAAATCAATGATCAATACCTCTTTAATGAAATTTTTTAATTTGGAAATTGAAGACTTATTGACTATAAGGACTACAAAGACAACATGCAGTTCTAGCAATACATCTTGTATATCACAGATATTCATCTTAACATCAAACAAGATTCACTCACTTTTGTTTTTACCAAATATAGTAAAATTACAAATATTAAATTACAAATATAAGGTATATGACAATATGCATATATTATCTATGAGGATTCCAACTCCATCCAATTATTTTATTCGCAATAGTTATATTATTTGTACAATGATTGTGTAAGAGTTTATCCTATCAATCTTACTTCAAAATAAGTGAAATACAAAAATGATATTTGCATTAAACTCATGAATTTGCTATTTAGTACTTCAGCTCATAACCTTTAAGATATCATCATCGTTACCAAAACCAAAAGTTGTTACATCTAATATCTAATAATTACAAATTATGCTCCTTTGTTATCTTATACTCTGAAACAGATAAAGTCCTAAATGATGTCATTAAAATTAACTATACTTTTAAAATAATGATTTGCAATAGTGCATAACAGAAGCTAAGTAATATTACAAATATAGCTCTTCTGATTACATCATTATGAAGTATTCTCAAATAATTCTATCTGAAAAAAATAATACTTCTGATAACAAACATTCCTAATTCCAATTACCTTCTGTCCAAAAATTATACAATCGGTATAAGCCTACAAGTTCTTGTATACTGATTAATAGAAACTTCAAAAATAAAAATGATCGTTATCTAAATTTCAATAAGAATATGAATTATTTCCAAGCCTTAAACAATAATGTTAAATGCAAAGGCAAGGATATAGGTCCTAAAAAAACTCCTTAGATAGTTCTATTTACAACTCAAACTCAAATAATAATACTAATAAGAAACTTGATCAAATTCTTAACATACTTTCAAGTATAAAATAAGCTTTATTAACACTTAAAACTTGAATTTTAAAACTAGAAAGTTTCAGATGATTTCACCTTCTACTAAACCTGATTCTATTTTCTCTTCAACCTCAATTAAATCCAGTTCTTAACAAAGTAGTTCTATTTTTCATATTAATAAATATTCTAGGGTTACTAATATATCATCAGATGACAATGAAATCTCTAACTCTAGTCTTATTAATATGAAAATGCAAAACATTATTTATGAACAAAATGCCATAATCGCTAAGCAAAAATATGAATAAATGTCATAATAGCTCAACTTACATCATTGACTGACAAATTCGCTAATAATAACTGCTACTCTTCTTCTTTTACCTTAATCATGAATTTAAATAATCTTAATAATAATAATAATTATATTATGATCACCCAAAAACATAATTACTATTCAAAAAGATCACCCACATTTCATTCTAACACAAAAATGTTAACTCTCTTCAAAATGAAATCAAAAACCTTTTAATTAATGACACTTTTATTGATTTTAATACTGATTTCATTGGTCTCACAAAAAATCAGATCAATTTATCAGATCTCAATTTTTGCACTTTTTGGAGTTCTCATATTAATACTTTTGCTAGCGTTAGCTTTCTTATCAAGCATTTGTGAATAATCTATATTCAACGTAATGTATAAAATCTAAGTACACAATGTGCACATGAGCACATTAATTTTTTGTGTACATATATTACACAATATAAAATGTGCATAAATTATTATTAAAAATAGATAAATTATGTACAAAAAAGGTAATTTTACATAAGAAATTGTTATGATTTTCTTATTTTAGTAATAATTAATCAAGTTATGCATATAAATTTAACTTAGATTTTATACACTAATTTGATATACCTTTTTAGATAATAATCATTTTATTTATATTGCCTTTTCCTAATAGAACATAATAAACTTTACATTTTCAGTATTTATTTGCACGCATCCCAAACCTTTCAATCAAAAATGAATAGACTTAAACTTTATAAGAAAATTCTTAAATATATCAAAGATAATATTAAATAAAATTTTAAAATTATTCTTTTAGATAACTTTAACATTAATCTCAATACTTATTGGTCCTAATATAATAATGATTCTTCCCTTCATCAGAGATTTGATTTCTATTATAGACATTTTGCATATAATTTTATTGACCTTTATGACTAATATTAGATATTTATCTAATTAGACATATAAACTTATATATATTCAATTAGACATTATATATATCCAAATTCAACACTGTTTATGACGTATGTTATAATTCACCAGAATCTACTTTTAGTGCTAGAAATTCTTTTTCACAAATTGACACTATCTTTGCTTCTCCTAATTTTATTTCAGATTTTTTATACTTATTCTTAGATTTATTTGAATTTTATTCATCTGATCACAAAATTGTGTTCACATTTTTTGCTAATATTTATTGTCAGATATAAGTTAGGTCTTGCGTTTTTCAAACAAATGATAAGTCTCTAACCTTTGTTTGATAGACTTATTTAAATGGATTAATTACATTGAATATATTGATTTTCAATATAATTGTTATAATTTTGATAAACTCAAAGACCTTCCTATGAATTGTCATAGTATAAACTCACTTTAGACTAATATTAAGATTGCTAACAAAAAGGTTATTTCACAAATATGGATCTCATGTCAGAATACTAATAAATAACTTCATAATTCACTAGAATCTCTAATTGCAGATAAAAAGTTGAAGTACTGCTATTTTTGATTAAAGAGAGCTCATTCAATTGAAGTGTTGATCTAAAGATCCTACTTGGAGTTACATAATTTCCTCGCTCACAAAGATTATTAAACAAATAAAATTAACACCTTTTCGCTTTTCAGTCATACTTGATAACCAAAATATACATTTGGTTAAAATCTTTATTAAAGAGACATATAAATCCTTATCTATATTCACCAAAATTGATATTGGTAAAATCAAAGAATTAGCCATCAAATAACTCATCAATAATCATTGTGATAATCTTCTTAATAATCCTTTTAAGATGATCAACTCAATTCTCAATCGTAAAAAAAGTACTATTATATTAGACCGACTTTTGATTAATGATCCCATCAATGATACCAAAAGATTTACTTTGAATTCAGAAGAAATTAAAGAGGTGATGGTCAGACATTTTTAAAATTATGCTCTGCCTAAGATCCCTACATAAACTATGCCTTTATGATGGTTTTAACAACACCTTCTAAAAATTTACATCAATGAAAGTTGTTATTTCAACCTTCTTCAATTATCAACTATGAAAGCTTGTCAATAGAAAAGAAGAAAATCTAAAATTTTACTTTATATCAGTCAGCAAACATTTTTGAGATCGGTATAGGAACCTGTTTTTAATTAGAAAATTGACATAAATATCAATCATTTTTGTAAAATTCATTTTTAATCAAATAAAAAAATCTTACATAATAATATGTGTTAAAATTTAGCATATAGATTTATATTATTTCAATACTATAATGTATTAATTTTTATCAAAATTGAATAAATATTAGGATACTTTTATTAGAGGCAATTAAATAATAAACAAAAAATGGTGTAGTTGCCATAACCCTTGTTTTACAAATGTATAGCATTTTTGAGTTTGATAAGCTTCAACATAGCTTGTACCTTCTT
>CAMKVN010000546.1:0-27048 GCA_946474995.1 Funneliformis geosporum | reverse complement strand
AAAAAATATTATGTTAATATGCTATAAAAATTTAACTAATTAAAGCTAATGTATCCAACATTAATATAAAGTAAAAAATTTAACTTTGGTTAAAATGTCCCAGAACCTCATTTTCCTAGCTCACAACCCATATTATTAAATCATTAATAATATTATAGGTAGAGCTATTACAGATTCTTCTTTATTACAAAAAAAATATTTGCCAATTATTTTTAATATAGAAGTTTCTAGCATACAAGAAATAGTTATAATAAGTTTATATCTATTATAATTAATGAAACTACAGATGTTTGTAGTAATATTTTAAGCTTTTTAATATTGTTTTAGTTAATTCCTGATATATTATAATAGTAACTTCATAATCTAATGATGATTGTAATTCGTTAATTTAATGGTAATTTCATGATCTAATATTTACTATTTTCTTTATCATCTTTAATCTTTTTATTGTTAAGGAGTTTCTCATCTGTTTGCATGTTTTTATAACCTTTTTATTGTTAAGAAATAATCTATTTATTTACCTACTTCTGAACCTGTTTGGTGATCTGTTAAGATGTTAAAAGTGCTTTCCTTTTACGTCTGTTTGATAGTCTTTCAAGATATCAAAGTGATGTAAAAAAAGGCATCAGGTGGCACAATAAATTCATAATCCAATTTTAGTTAATTTTGGTTGGCTTTATGATATAATTTTGGCTGATTTTTAGAGCATATGATTTGAGAATCCAACTTGGTATTATGGTAGCATCATAGAGCTAATATGATTCTATTAATTCACCAATTCTGATTGGAGGATTCGATGCTTGGAGAATCAGAAGTATCAAGACCAGCCTATATAATTGCTAGGAATTAATATTGAACTTGCTTGCAATTTCACCTTTATATTTTCATTTGATTGCCAGATTAAGATATGAAATGCTAAACTTGCAATCCATATATTTTTCCTCTCAATTGCTATTTCTTAAATGCTGGATAAGATACAAAATGCCAAACTTGTAATCCATATTTATTTTCCTCATAATTTCCAGAGATATATCATATTTGTAATCCTGTCATGTTTGATCCATTTGATTACCGGATTGAGGCATTGAAATGCCAAACTTGCAATCTATGTATTTTTCTTTTGATTGCTATTTCTTGATTGTCGTATGAGACATGAAGTGCTGAATTTGCATTCCTATCATTTGTCTAAGATATATTGCAATCTATTTGCCATCTTTTTGATTGCTAAATAAGACACAAGAAATGCTGATATTGTACCATTCTTGCAATTCCACTTTTTATAGCCCGTTTGATTGCTGAGGATGAATCATCTTTTAATAGAGCTATTGAACAAAAAGTCAAGAAAAGAAATGAATTAGCAGAAAGGAAGTCAAGTTCAAAACTTGAATCCAAAAGGTTAATGCACACCAAATTTTGAATTATTAAATATTCTCCCAAATGTGAAAAAAACCATTAATTACTTCGATCATCAAATGTTATTCATTATCGAACTTACCAGCCACACCGTTGATCCAGATACGGACATGCTACAAAAACACCGAAGTCTTGTAAAAGGACTAGTCATTATAATAATCATGCGATCTGTAACGTGATTTGCGTAGTAAGTAAATCATTACATTTGAACGAAAGCGGAGTCTGTCTGTTCGGTCGATTTTTGTAAAAACAAGGAAATACTCCACTATTACAAATTGGAATTAGTGATTCATACACGCTGACCCACGCAAAAAAAATGGCTAGTTTATTATTTTAATAAAAAATTATTTTCTGCTTTTCGAACAAAGAATAGATCATAAATAAATAAATAAAATAAAGAATGATCTTAATACTCTCAAGTTTTATTTAAATAAGCATATGAAAATGCCTTAATAAAAAAAAAATTCCGCATTTTGAATCTTTATTTAGTCTATTGTTCTATGTAGGACAAAGTTTCATATAAATGCTAATTTAAGAAAAAAAAACTCTACTTTTAACAAAAATGTCGTCTGATTTAGCTTCAAACGTACATAAAGATATTTCTTATGTTTCTTCACCAAATCCATTACAAAAACTTGATTTATATCTTCCTCCACATTCAACAACAATAATAACTGAAACAAATTATTATCCTCCTGTAATAGTTTTCATTCATGGAGGGGCTTGGCGTACTGGTGATAAGAATCAATTCATAAAATTAGGTCAAGGATTATCACATTTAGGGAATTGTGCTGTTGCAATTGTAAATTATCGTCTTACAACAAAAGATACTTCCGAAATAAAAAATCCTTTACATGTACAAGATGTAGCGGCGGCAATTTCTTGGATATCTTTAAATGCAAAAAATTATGGATATCGTGATGATAGAATATATCTCGTTGGTAATAGCGCAGGAGCTTTCATTTCTGGTCAAATTATATTAAACCCTGAATACCTTGACTTTCATGATTCAAACCTTTTAACAAATATTTGTGGTGTTATTGGTATCGAAGGAATTTACGATCTCGTGAATTTATTAAGATCTAATCCTAATTATATTGAATTTGTTGAACCAGCTTTTGGCGCTGATGAAATGATTTTAAAATCGATTTCACCACAATATATTGCCATTAATTCAAAGATTCCTCCATATCTGATAATTCATAGTGTAGAAGATGAACTTGTTGAGATTGATCAATCAAATAATTATTTGGAACATATTAAAGATTGTGGTGCTGAAATTGTCGAAATCGAAACTTCTTTAAAAGGAAAACATGATGAAATCGTGCAATCCGATGAATTGATTCAAAGAATGGTGGAATTTATTTTAAATATAGAATCTAAAGAAGCGGGTTGGAGTCAATTCGTTGAAATTGCGATGAAAGCAATTAATTTTCCAATATTTTAACTTTGTCTACATATATGCATTATTTACATTTAAAAATTTATTTAATAAAATCTTATTCATTCAACACTGAAATATTATAGATTATTAAGATTTTAAATTTAAATAGTAAAACCTATAATCGGATTTGATATAATATAGATGTATTGTTATTATTAGACTGGGCCAATACGAAGCACTCTTACAAATGCATCTAATTCTTCAATCGTGAGATTCATGCTTTCAAGTATGGTTTTGAATTGATATTCTCCATCTTTCTTGGATGATGATTTTTCGGGAAAGATATTTTCACGTAGTTCAGTAATATCCATTGACAACCTAAAAGGAAATTTTATTCATAAAATTTAAAGTTGAATCAATCTACGTTGGAAATTTTTTGTAATTATAGAGAGATTTTTACTTACGCGTATAAAAATACCATGCACAACACATTATTTTCTAAATCATTAAACACAACTGTTGTGGTGTCAAACGTAAAGGTGCTCATTAAGTTGATAAGTTCACGTTCTATACCGGCGGTAATTGCAAGATGTTTTCTGAGAATATGATAACTGATTATTTTTGTTTTAAAAAAAAAAAATTTAGTCGGATGAATGTATTTTAGAATTTTAAATAAAATTCACGTTCACTAACCATTCAATAATTTTCTCGGAAAAGATTTGAATTCTCATTAACGCATTCTCATTCGTTATGGGTTGGCGCCAAGTAATCGCATCATTGCCTTCTGTGAATTGTCCATCTATGCTCTTAAAATATCGTCTTGTATTTGGCGTGGCCATTCTATCCAAAGCTGTCCATATTGTGCCAAATAATGACATTTGTAACTTGACTCTCTTTTTTTTACGAGCTTGCTTTTCAGGTGAAGGTGGTTGTTGTGTTTTATTCGATTTCTGTAAACTTTTAGGTGAATCATCCACAGAATCTCGAGAACCTTTACATTCAATAGATGTTGGTTGATTAACTAATTCTTTATTATTTTTCATTGAATCAATTGTCTTTATTGAATTTGAATTAGATATCATATTATCAGGAACAATTTTATGATCCTCATTATCTTGGTAATGAAATTTTCCATTACGAAACATAGAATTGGCCAGCGACATTGCCATTTCATAATCTTCTTCGTCTGTTTTTGGCGTCTTGTCCTTTACGACTTGAACCTCTTTTGATAATATTAACGTAGTTGGCTTAATATCACTATCTGAAATCGATAATCCTTGAAAACCTATACGAAATCCCTCAATAACATCATGCGCGTTAGCATCATTAGTGAAAATTGGCGCGGATGGAGCTTCGATTTCTTTATCATTTTTTTCCTTTATGATCAGTCCAGGAGGAGCAGGTGGAAGGTTAGCAAACATATCTTTAACATAAGTTGATTTGCGATCATCTTCTTTAATGAATGGGTTAATCGTGGATTTTTCTTTCTTAATGATTTCTCTATATGAAAGGGTCATACATCAATAACATACCTAAAATACATGAAAATATTGGTTATAATATTTATTTATCAAATACCTTAAATTTATTCCTAATGGTATAACATTGATTGCTTTCCAATTTTCCAAATTTCTCAAATAAACGGGTTCCTCGGATAATTGTGTCATAAAAAATTTGGAAGAAGTAAAACACGCAGTTGAACAATAACATTTTAACTCGGAAATATCATAAATTTTCCTTGCCCGGTTAGAAATTCTAAATTGTCCTTGAATTTCCTGTAATCAAATAACAACATGAGCAATAATATAAAAATGTTATCATAAATTGAATTAGAAAGGAAGCAAATAAATATTATGTACTTGACGATCTTTGTTACAAATCGGGTACCCACACAAGTTATCTGCATTCCTTTCTTCAACGATCTCAAAGTAATGTTGCGGTAACAAATACTTTGCCTATGAGTAGTAAATAAATATTCCTGATCAATTATTTATAATTGCAATAAAATAGTGAACTTGTTGAAAAAGAAAATGGTCCATATACCGATTCTCGCAATACGTTTATGTCAACAGTTTCGAACAATTTTTCTTGCCATTCTGAAGATAACTCTTCAAATTTCTTGCGAAGTTCAAAACTTTGTTTAACCAACTTCTGCTTGGTTGTCAATTTATTGACCTTTTTTCGAGCAGAAGACTGTAGATCGCTCGTGTTCTCGTTTGAAAACTTGACTCGACGTCTAGATTTTTCGGGTGATTTCTTTCGCTCATGTTTTTCCAATGTTAACGACATTTTGCTTGCATTAAAAATTCACACCCAATTTAAAATAAGTAAATCATTTCATCATTCAAAAAAAAACCATCTAGAAAATCTACAAATTTGTCCAACTCGTGTAATGTTCCCTGCATTGAACTAACCATAAAAATATAACGATAATAAATTTCCCCTTAAACTTGTACCATTTACTTTATCATTATGGTAATTGATCTTATAATTCTTTATATTATATGTATGAATTATTTACAAGTATCATGAATAAGAGATTAGTTAGAATCATTTACGAAATTTAACGACGTTCTTAATAATTCTTTCAAAGTAGAATTAGTTTATTTATTTATTTATTTTATTTAACGAACTTTTTATAGCTTTAAATATGTCTTCTCGTTGGGGTGGTTCTCCACAATGTCCACGTTGCAAAAAGGCTGTATATATGGCCGAACAAGTAAAGAATTTTTAAAAGTTAATTTTAGAATACTTAATACCGGTTAACTTATTCTTAACTTTATTATTATAGGTTATTGGCCCGAATGGTCCATGGCATAGAGGCTGTCTTACTTGCATTGTAAGGTTTAGAATCTCGTTTACAACTTAAATCCAAGAATTAGCTGATAAACAAGTTTATTTTTTAGGATTGTAAAAAAAGGTTGGATTCTTATGTCCTAGCAGAGCATGAAGGAGAGGTTAGTTTTCTTAATTATAATGGTAATTTATATTAAAAATAACGAGCTTAATCATGTTAAATTTATCAATTAGGCATATTGTAAAACCTGTCACGGGCGTCATTTTGGGCCAAAAGGTAAAAATTATGCACGTTATTATACAAATAATTGAATGATATTTTAATTATAATCTTGATCTCCAAGGTTATGGATATGGCTCAGGAACTTCATTCTTAAATACCGACCGACCTATCAAAAAACCAAGTAATGAATCAACCTCGGACAAGATATCTCAATCACCACCTAGGTCATCAACATCACCATCGGGATTTTTCAGTTCTAGGCCTCAATCACCTAGAAATGCGAAGCGCGGTTGGACTCTTCCAGTCAATAATGATATATGTCCACGCTGTTCAAAGGCTGTTTTTGCAGCTGAAGCGGTAAGTTTATTTGATTTTACATATCTACCGTTCATTTCTTATATATATTTACATATTTACATACATATATATATAGGCGTTAGGTGCCGGAGTTAAATATCACAAATTATGTTTACGTTGTGTTACTTGCGATAAACTTGTGAGTTCTTCAAATATGGCAGACCGAGAAGGCAAGATTTATTGCCGGTCATGCTATTCTAAAGACTTTGGTCCAAAGGTATTATAAATTTTTGAGCTTTTTTTTTTTTAAAAAAAAATTATTCATAATTATTGAAAAATTTTAGGGATACGGATATGGTAACGGAGCAGCATTTTTAACCACCGAAGGAGCAGCTACCTGATCATTCTGATATTTGATTGCAAGTGATCCTTAGTTTATTACTATCCCTAATTAAAATATGACTTTTTTATTATTATTATAAGTATTATATAAGTATGTATTTTTGGTCATGTATTTCTTTTTTTTTAAAAAAAAAATTAAAGAAATAATAAGTTATAAAAGTTAAAAACAAATTTTTTTTTCACTTGATAATCGAATATTAATCGATTACTGTCAACTATAATAATATAATTGAGTTAATTGACTTATCAAACAAATCCTTTAGGAAACATTAACATCTTTTATCTTTATTATCCGAAGCTTTAACTTTTTCAAGAGATCACATGATTTATAATAGTATTGCGCCGATCATTGTTTAATTTTTCGCGTACTATTAACTCGTATAACGTATCTACGCGAATAATCAAAACTCGTCTCTTATATCATTCATATCGGACTTGTTAAATAGCAGAATTCCCATAAAATAATTTTTCGATTTGATTTCAAAAAAAAATGAAGAAAAGTGAGTATTAAAAATGTGTGTAAAAAAAAGTTCCGAGTTTTTCCTCGTGAGTTTAAATGTGGGATGGAAGTTCCTCCCCGCGAAGAATGAGTATGGGGTGACTCTCCCCGCGAGAATTTATGTAATATGCGTGGGATGACCCTCCCCGCGAGAATTTAATGTAATGAGCGTGGGATGACCCTCACGCGAGAATTAAATGTAATGTGCGTGGGATATCCGTCCCACGAGAATGAGCGTAGGTTAAACTCTCCCCGCGAAAATTTTAATGTAATGAGCGTGGGATGACTCTTCACGCGAAAATTTATGTAATGAGCGTGGGATGACCCTCCACGCGCGAGAATTTAATGTGCGTGGGTTAACCGTCCCCACGAGAATGAGCGTGGGTTAACTCTCCCCGCGAGAATTTATTGATAATGAGCGTCCCGGAAGTGCCATGTCCCTTTCTTAAAATTTTTTTGAGAAGGTCTACTGATTCCGGCGAAGGAATCGGTTATGTAACTTCCTTTGTAACATTCATAAAATTTTTATAGAATTTAAAATACTTCAGTGTTGTCACAAACAAGGGATCTCAGTCATGTTTGAAGGAGACGTGTCAGGTTAAAATTTCGAAGCCTTTGAGAAATGGTCAACTTAAATTTTATACACGTTATCTAGAAAAATAATACTACTAAACATTTAAATTTCGTTTAGAATCGGTTCCCACAGAAACGTTAGGCATATAAAATTTTCTTATTTCTACATAAGTTGTTTATTAAAAATTTATTATTTTTTTTAACTGGAGCATCAAATTTTCGACAATAAGATATTAAATAAATTGAAAAATAAAAATTCTTTATATTTATATTTGAAGATCAAAGCAAATATATTACTGGATAGAAAGTAACTCTGTGAAACATGATTTTCCTGATGAAGATATTCAATCAAAATTTACTTTGAATCAACCAATCATGAAAAAAAAAAAAAAATTTTTTTTAATATTTAGGTCAAAAAAAAAATTTTTTTTTAAAACCTTTTTTTTTACCATGACTTCGGTTCCAACTCTACCTTCTTCAAATTGGCAAAAACTTAAATCCGTACGTTATACTCTTTGAATTGATTTTATTTATTCTTGAAATAATTAATAATCACATCAAATTTATTTTTTTTTTTTTTTTGTTTTTTCTCTTTATTAGAAAATTGTTAAAGAAACTACTAAAACTAATAAAAATAAACGAAAGCGTAATGAAACGGATTACAAATCAAATAAAAGTGTGAAAACAAGGTAATTTAATTTAATATTATAATCTGTAATACCTTTACAATTAATTAAAAATTTTATATAAGAAAATTATTTTTTTTTCGTAGCTCAAATGGTTCGTCAACAAATGTTATAACGACTCAAATAAGTGACTTATGGTTCGATGATATTAAAAAAAGAGGATTTAATCAAATGAATGAATCCTCCTCAAGAGAAAGTTCATTAATTTCAGAAGTTTCCTCTACAAATAATAAAACAAAGTAATTATTGACTTTTTTTTTGTATTTCTATTCTTTTGTTTTTTCTTTATTTTTTTTTTAAAAGAAAATGAAACTTATTTTAATTAAAATCAGAATTGGGAAATATATTGCAATTGATTGTGAAATGGTTGGAGTTGGAGCTGGTGGAGTTCAATCGGCTCTTGCAAGAGTGACGATAGTAAATTACTATGGTGTAATAATATTAGATAAATATGTCAGACCTATAGAAAGAGTTACTGATTTTAGAACTGAAATTAGTGGAATTACACCAAAATTATTAGTAAATTGTAAGTAAATTTATTTAATTATTTTTAAATAGTTTACATATCTATTTTCTTTTTTTTTTTTAAAAAAAAAAATCAACCATTCATGAATTTTTTTTAGCACACGATTTTAACCAAGTCCAACAAGAAGTTTACAACATAATTAAAGATAGGGTAGTAATTGGACACGCTCTTCACCATGATTTTAAAATGTTAATGTTAGATCATCCACGTAAGATGATACGTGATACTTCGTTATATGAACCATTTCGTCAAATTGCTAAGGGAAAAACACCTTCATTAAAACGTCTTGCAAGTGAAGAATTAGGAATGACAATTCAAACGGGAAGACACTCCTCAGTACGTAGATTTTTTAAATGACGATCATTCTAATTGATTATGATATGATTATTAATGATTATTAACTTATTGTTTATCGATTTTTATTGATTTAGGTTGAAGATGCACAAGTTTGTATGTTATTATATCGTAAACATAAAGAACAGTGGGAACAACGAAATTTTATAAAAAAATCAAAAAAAAACTAGTAATAAAAATTTAAGAATCGGGGAATACCTTTTTTTTTTTGATTACGATAATCCAATTAGCTAATTAAGTCGTCACGTGTACATGCAAATAAAAAAGATTTCGCTTTGTTTTATCAATCATACTTTTTATTTTCAAATGGATGAGTCGAATAAAATACATTTACTGACGAATGCGTTGTATAGAACTTTGACAGCGCCCGAGGGTACGACCGTTGAATTTCCTGAGTTAGAGAATGTATTTAATGCTCGAAGCACAGAATCTTCCAGTATAACTAGCACTACTAGTACTAGTACCAGTAGTACTAGTACTAGTACTACTACTACTACTACTACTACTACTACTACTACTATTCAACGACCTCCTTTAAAAGTCAATATTTTTGATTTTGATGGGACTTTGTTCTCTTCACCAGAACCAAACTCGGAAATATGGGAAAATCGGTTGGTTGGTATGTTGAAAGAAGAAAATAAGGTCTATAAAGGATGGTATCAAGATAAACGGTCACTTGATATTGAAACGGGAAATAGGTGGAATAATAGACTTGTTGAAACAGTCAAACTTTCAATGAGAACAGAAAACAATTTAACGGTTTTATTGACAGGTCGAAATTTCGACGAGTTTAACGATATGATTACGGAAATGGTTGAAAGGAAAGGAATGAAATTTGATGTGATGGGTTTTAAACCATCTAATAATAATCTTGATTGGCAATCATACTATAAGACTCATATTATTAAAACTGTAGGCAATGACATTTATCAAGAGATTATTATGAAAAAAAGAACGATAAAAAGAATTCAGAAATTAACAACAAAAATATTCAAAACCAACTTTATTGAAGATTTGATTTTGCATCACCCTTCAACCATTTCAATAAATATATGGGAAGATCGTTACCCCCATTTGAAAGCATTTGAAAAATTTCTTAGAGATTTGAAAATTCTCGGGAAGATTAAAGAAGGAAACGTTCATAAGGTGAATCTTTCGAAGATTCATCTTGAACCTTTCGCCGAATATGATCTAGTGATGGGTATGGTAAAAGATCATAATGAACACAATGTTATGAACAGGATTGGTATCGTAAGGAAAATTCAATATGCGGGAATCTTTTTTGATGATCATGTGATTGATCAATTGAAGAAGACCTTTCCACCTCCTGAAACTTATGGGGAATGGGTTTTTGAAGGGTCATTCATTCATATTAGAACCAATACAAATAACGAATGGCTAAATTCAAATTGTGGAGGTAGAGGGGCCATTGTGACGATGAGAGTTACAGCTGTTGGTATATATCAAGAACGTATTTATTGTTTGCGAGTGAGTGAATATGAAAATAGCCAAGCAAGAACCCCTCAAGGTATGCGCAAAGGTAGATTGTATAGCGATTGTCCGGTAGCTTTCATCAATTTCGCCTATGTTAAAGATAGCGGAGGATTTGCTAATAATACGGAAATATTTAATTTTAATTGGGTACCAATTGAACATGAAAAACAACTTGTTATTCAAGGGGTAATTGCAGCCAAGTTCATTCTTGGTTTAGCTTGAATTCTTTTTTCAACACATATTTATTGCGCTAAAGAATTAATTATAGATAAACTTTTTTTAATTTAATGATGTTGCTCTTTAAGTTTCTTGTTCAACAGAGCTAAATAAATATAAAAGTTAGTTCGATTATTAAGTCAATATTAATGTCCAATAGGTAATTAATTAAATCGTGATAACTAAAAGAAAATACCTCTTGGATTACGAGGATCGGTATCAAAAGGTGGAACTATAAAAACAATAATCATTTGATTTAATTAAAGGTTAACGCATTCTTTTTAACAACTTACAAAAGAAATATAACATACTCGATCGCGCTACATTTTCAATTTTATTAACAGTGTATAGCACAATGCCTGCGGTAATAATAAAAGGTGCCAATGGCTTTACAATTGGAGTTGGAAAACTACGTCTTCCAAGCAATGCCATATTCGTTTATTCTTTCCGTAATTATACTTTTTCTGTGTGGAATGAATTATTATTGTGAGAAATATTTTATTATTTATTCCCCCCAAAATTTTTTTTTTTTTTTTTGAAAATGTTTTAAATCCAATTTATAACAATTTTCATCGTCGTACACGTGCCCGCATTCAGAAATGACTTAAACTATAAAAAGGATTCATTGTCACTTTTTTAAACTTGCCCGAAAAAAAGACGAATCTCAAAAAGTCTCTATTTAATACAATCAATCATGTCAGAAGAAACGATTAACGCATTAAATACAACGATTTCAACAGAAAACGAAGCCGATCTACAGTTAAGCAAGTATGATCCAAATCTATTAATCTATTATTTTCAGCTTAAAATAAAACAGACGTTTAAATATTTTTTTTTTTAGTTCTGAAGCCGAAGATTCAAATTTAGATCCAAGCAAAGAATTCGATAAACATGATTCCCAGCATGGTACCATGGCAGTTATTCTTTTAGCTGCTTTATTTGGGTTTCAGTTGTTGATACTTTATTGGAAGTCAAAACATTATCGGTCTTTTCAAGCAGTCACTTTGTTTGGATTATGGTTAGTAAATAGCGCAGTTTCATTTCGGAAACATATATAATTATTTAATTACTTTCCTTCCTCTTCAATTGATTTTAGGTTAATACCGATGTATCTGTTTGGACTTCAAGCACATTTTTGGAGATTTTTGTCAATTTGGGTCTTATATTCAATTGCTAATTCATGGGGTAGAATATTTATTCTTTGTAAATTGGATTCAGATATTAATATACAATTTAACAACTTATTTTGATTGTAGTGTTATATTTGGCATCAAGAAAACCATTGGATCATCAGACTCCAAAGTATATATATATATATATATATATATTAGCACAGTATTATTAGATATATATATTGTAATAATAATATTCTTTTTTTTTTTTTTTGATTTTTAGGCTAGTTTATAAATGGTTTTCAGTTGTTTATAAAGTATCATATGCTGTCGGCATAACTGGTTATACTATAATTATGTTATATTTTTTCGGACTTGTACAATTATTTTATTCGGGCACTGATGGATTTGAATTAGGAACGATACTTTTAAGTTATGGATTATATTTTGGGTATACATATATTTTATACATTTATTTTATTTTTTATTTCGAGTTTATGTTTTCTTTCTCTTTCTAACCAAATAAATTTATTCAATCCAGAGTTTTGAGTAGGGATTTTGTAGAAATTTGTACGGATAGAATGGCATCGACACTTGGATATTATAATAAGGATGGGTTTCCAAGAAAACATTTAAGAGCAAATATATGTGCAATATGTGGTGTTGCCGCTACTGGGACTAACAATAATACAAATAATAATGAAAATGGCGATCAAGACCACAAGGTATTTCAGTTGGCCTGTAGACATGTTTTTCACGATGATTGTATACGTGGTTGGTGTTTAATAGGAAAAAAGGATATTTGCCCTTACTGGTACGTAAATTCGAGTTTATCTTCCTTGTTCTTTGTACAAAAATTTTTTATTAATCATATTTATTTATATGTTTATAGTAAGGAAAAGGTTGATTTAAAGGAGTTCAAAACAAATCCGTAAGTAATTATTTATTTTAAATGAATAATTTGTCGAGATTACCTATTAATTTTAATTCTATTTTATAGATGGGACACTCAGCAGCAACTTTATCTAAGTTTACTTGATGGTGTAAGATATTTAGTTGTTTGGCAACCTGTAAGTTTTAACTCATTTTATATTCATAAGTTTGCTTTTCATGAAAAAGATGCATCTTAATATAATTAATTCACAATTATTTGTACTTAGGTAATTTTTGCATTTGTACAATTAGCTTATCATATATTTGGTTTAGAATAGAAAATCATAAAATTAATAGAGCCTACTTATATATAATATTAGTAAAAAGTATATATAGGATTCTAAATTTCCTTTTTTTTTTTTTATTGAAAACTTAATATTTATTAAATATAGAAAGTGAATCCTTTATAAAATTATTTCGTATGTAATTTTATAATTTTTCCTTTTCTTTGACTAATAAAACGTGTACTTATTTTAATCGCCGATTTTCATTGGTTAAAATTTTTTGCATCCTCGTGATTTATCAATAAAATTTCTTACAAGTATATTCCGCATCTTAAATCTACTTTATTTTCACTATTTTTCATAATGGATTTGTTTAAAATTCTCGGTAGTGGTGCAAGATTTAATAAAAATCGATTTAATGAAGATATTACATTATTTGAGGTAGTTCAATATGTTTGATTAATATAAGAAAATATTTACTTTAGCATTAAAAAATATTATTTTTTTTTTTTTAATTATAGCCTTCGAATAGATCGAAGAAAGTTAATGAAACAGTTGATAATAAGTCAGATACACAAATGGACCTTATACAAGAAATTGACTTTTTTCATAATAGTAAAAGTGCAATTAATGAGACTTTAGGCATATCCAAAAGCAAAACAAAAGAAATAACGGAAAGCCTAGAAGAAGTTCAAGAAGAAGGTAATCGATGTTTTTATTTGATGATCAATTCAAATAATTGGTCCGATTATTGATGTTTTTCGTCTTTTAGAAGAAGGAATTGAACAAGAAAGTAATGAAGATGACGATGACCATGACAATGTTGATGATGAACATGATCAAACCGACTTTAATTCCATGGATGATGTAATTACAATGTTTGATTCTATTTAACTTTTCTACACTTTTGTTAATTAAAATTCATTGATATAGGTTAAAGTGTTTCGCAAGCGACATCGAATTCGCGTTTACGGAACGGATATTCCAAATCCATTTGGTTCATTCGATGAACTTGAGTCGAAATATGATTTTCAATCATATATTTGTAAGAATTTAAAAAGCTTTTCATATGTAAAACCAACTTCAATTCAAATGCAAGCCATCCCTATTATGATCCATGTATGAAGTAATATTATAGATATATTATTATTATTATTTTCGGCACACTTATATATTTGTTTGATATATTTATTTTATAAGGGAAGAGATTTAATGGCTATGGCGCCTACTGGGTCAGGTAAAACGTTGGCCTATATTTTGCCGATCTTATATAATTTGAAAGGTCCAGAAAAAATGGGATATCGTGCGTTAATTATTTCTCCGACAAGAGAACTAGCACAACAGGTACGTTTTTTAAATATCAATCTGATGTAAAGATCTCATAATCTATTAATACTTTTTTTTTTTTAGATTTACAGGGAGATCAAAAAAATGAGCATCGGAAAGAAATTTAAGATTTGTATGTTAACGAAAGCGACTGCGTCCACACAAGCACAGGCGCCTCAACTAAGAGAAAAATTTGGTAAGTTTACTTTTTAAATTTTCCATTTGTAATTATTTTCAATTTGATTCATTTTGACCCTTTTTTTTCAAATCTACGGATTAACAAGATATTTTGATTAGTACACCACTTCGTCTGGTTCATGCAATTCAAGAAGAAAACATTGAATTAAAAAAGTGGGTTATAGTGGATTACTTTCTTTTATATATGCATTTATTATGTTCATTACATTAATATATATACCTTTTGTGAATTTCCTTATAGCGTGCGTCATCTAATCTTAGATGAAGCGGATAAATTGCTTGAATTGGGATTTTTAGAACAAACTGATGAAATATTTGCCGCCTGTTCTAATATGAAATTACAAAAGTCATTATTTAGTGCAACACTTCCTTCAGGTGTTGAAGCATTGGCCAATAATTTTATGAAGGATCCCATTAGAGTTGTAGTAGGCTTGAGGTAATTGATCAATGATCTTAATATTCTCCTTGGGGGATGATTAATAATTTGTGACAAGATAAAATGATAAGTTTAGAAATATTAAATACTTAGACGAATTTTTCTTTCCATTATAGAAATGCAGCTACGGAGACGATTAAACAAAAACTTGTCTATGTAGGACAAGAAGAAGGAAAATTAATAGCTATTCGACAATTGATACAAGAAGGGCTTAAACCGCCAGTATTGATCTTTGTACAATCTATTGAACGAGCAAAAGAATTGTTTCATGAACTAATTTATGATGGTATCAATGTAGATGTTATACATTCTGAAAGAACGAAGGCTCAAGTAAATTCAACATTTTTTTTTAAATTTGGATCTGCTGATTTTTTTTTATATATGTTTTAAGTAACATTCTTTCCTTTTTTTCATAAAATATATCATAATAATAGAGAGATTCAATTGTATTAAAGTTTAGACAAGGAAAAATATGGGTATTAATAGCTACAGAATTAATGGCTCGTGGTATGGATTTCAAGGGTGTTAATTTGGTTATCAATTATGACTTCCCACAATCTGTGCAAAGTTATATTCATAGAATCGGTAGAACTGGTAGAGCTGGTAGAGCTGGTGAAGCCGCGACTTATTATACAAAAGATGATGCTCCTTATCTAAAGAGGTAATAAATTTTTTTTTTAAAAAAAAAAAAAATATAGTTTTTATTTTAAAATAACTTTTGAAAAAAAAATTCTTTTGAAATAGTATTGTGAATGTAATGAGAGATTCGGGATGTGAAGTACCAGAATGGATGATTCAATTAAAAAATCCTTCAAAAGTTTCTAAACAGCAATTACGTAAAAAGCCTATAGAACGTAAAACCATAAGTACAAGATCTGCTTATGATATTAAAAAAATGGAACATAAAAAGTAAGTATCTTTATATGTCGTTTTAACCTTATATTATGATTATTGTTATATCTATTGTTAAAAAATTTTTATTTTGTTGTTATAATTAGAGAAATTATTGAAGCTTCAAAAAAACGAAAAGCTCGTAAATTGGCTTCTACCGCAAATAAATATGGCGATAAAGATAAAAAGGAAGACATAGGTCAACTCAAAAATGATGATAAAACAAAAAATAATATATTGACATCATCAAAACCGTTGCCTTCAAATAAGAGGAGAAAACGTAGTAGTGAAAAGGACAAGGATTAGATTTATTTATCATTAACAATCATATAAACGACGCGACTTATGTAATTTAAGTTTTTAAATAATAATGATTTATAATAAGAATTTAAAAAAAAATTTTTTTAATATTAATTCATATTACAAATATCTAAATATTTTAACCATTAAAAACTTGATCTAAGTATTTGGAATAATCATATCCATCAGTAACGCCTAAACTGAGTGGCATGGTTTCTTTTAAGTATGATACAACATTCCCTGGTAATAAAGATCTTTTTAAGTCTAATTCAGTAACATATGGCTTATCTCCAGCAACAACTTTAAATGATTGTCGAAGTTGATCCGGTGATGTTTTATCTTCTGTTACATTAATCATAAAAATAATAAACTATAAAAAAAAATAGAGGGTTAATAATCGGGGAATTTTGTTGCATAGTCTCCGCGTAATCCAATATTTACCTGTTCGAAGGTAGCTTCAGATTGTCCTTCACATGTTTGGTTAAACGTGGCATACAATTCATCATCCTATTCAACAGTACAATTAATCTAATAAATCCAAGTAAAAAGGTACAAAAAAGAAAATTTAACTTACATCATAAAGGAGACCTAAACTAGCCAAAGCTGCTTTAAATTCATAAGCATTTAATGTATTTGAACCATCCTTGTCAAAATGACGGAAAGTACTTTCAAATTCTTCCAACTGTGCCGGCGTTAAATTTGTCATACTCCTTGACACGATCTTTATGATATTTATTTATTGTTATTGTTTTAGTTGATTTTAAAAAAAAATTTAATTAAATAAAACAAGCATAAGTATAAAAACCATAATCGCATAATAAAAACATTCTTATTAACCTGATTTTCAATGAATGCGGATTTCTTATTAACAGATTGTTTTACAAGTTCCAATTCGAATTTTAAATCATCTACTGAAAATACGGAATAATCATTTTCTTCAATATTAGCTTCATGACATTGTGCATCAATTTCTTCAATACGTGAGAGAGAATTTTCCAAGGGTCCTAAGTTAGCAGAAAGTTTTTTCACATTTTCAAGTTGTACGTCTAATTCTCCGTCTAATTTCGACAATACTTGCAATATAGAATCCAGACTTTTCTGAAAACTATTTGCTGATTGAGCAAATGATTTACGAAGATTCTCCTTAATGCTATAAAAAAATAAATGTTTAGTATTTTGATAAGAAATTTAAAGGCAACCGTTTATTGATTGATACCTACTCTCTGATTTTATCATTAATAGATTTGTATCTTTGGGCTTCGGCACTTAATAAACTTTGCCATACTTTATCTAAATCGAATAAAGTTAATCCTGCAGGAGGATGATAAGGTTGTAATACATATGTTTTAAGTTTGGTCTGAATATTTCCAAGTAATGTATCTAAATCACTTTTTTCTGCTACCCATTCACGTTTTTCGGAATTTTTATATCTATTAAATTCGGCAGATTGACGTTTAGCATCGGTATAACTTCCATCAAAACGCGAATTAGCCCAAATGGTTTTCCTATCGTTAACTTTTTGCATTAACTTAATAATGATTTAAAAAAACAAATTAAATATATCATTTAGAAACGTTCTTGTGATTCTACAGTTACAAATACCTGTTTGACGCGTCGTTCATAATCATGTTCCATATCCCAAACGGATTGCATAACCTCTGCAAATTTTGCTACTCTTCTCCCAGCAATTTCCACTTTATCTGTTATCCAATATATAAAATTACATACATTTTATTAAATACATATAAAGCTAAGAAAAAAAACCAATAATTAATCTGACCTAAATGTGAAAATGCATGAAAGTATGAAGCAACGTAGGTCATAATTGATCGTTCATCAGGTTTTTGAATGTCACAAACATCTTCTACATCTAACAATTTCTAGATGGATAAATACAAATATATATATATTTCGAGCATTATACGTAAATTAATTATTTATTACTTTATAAGTAAAAAAATTCCAAATACCGGTATGTCAAGATGCATTGCCGCTATATCAAATGCTAAAGCAGTATTTGTATGACGGTCCAACTGAATCGCGTGGAATACTCGTTATCAATAAAATTAAAAATAATTTTTTTTTCAAATTTTCGAATATAATTTAAATATTCACCTTGTCTAACGCGTCATAATCTAATAAATCAGGACGATGTCGATGTATTAAAGCACAGCTAAAATTAAAATTTGTTATAAATAAATCTCCACGCATTTAATAATTGTCATCATAAAGTAATTTAATTTCACTTACAATGCCAACCCATCCTGCCAACTTGTCACGTAAAATAAATTTAACATTATTATCATAATTTACAAATGATATTTAGTCTAAAACAATCTTTACCTATAAGTAAAATCACGCACATTAACCTCGGAATAAGGAGCCGTCTTTCTTTGACACCAAAGTAAAAGACCCTCCTTAGCTGTAAGACCCTCTTCACTAAGTTTATCATCAAAGAAATTATCAAATAATATTATACATATAAACGTGTAAAGGAAATCGCCTTGTAATTTCACGAACCTAATATCGGCAATCGTGAATCTCAAAATTATAGTCCAGATCATACCAAGAATAAGTTTAAGATTAGTATCAACAATATCTGGTAATAAGAATTTAATTTATTAAGTTAATAACGCACAAATTGAAAAATGTATCTTGCGTACAATTAGCAATAATAATAGGTTATTTTCTTTCTATTGTTAGATATTACACACGATTAGTTCAAATTCGCGTATGATTTTGCAATATGTTTAAGTAGATATACCTTCAGCTCCAATGTTTGTAAGAGCAACACCTCTATGTTTGATAAATTCTAATGATTTATTCACATTCTCGACTCTTTGAATACGCATTTTTGGATTTTTGTTATATTTTCCTAAGGAAGTATCTCCAATAATTTCCTAATAAACAAAGAAAATTCCACCTCGCGTTCATAAAAATTCAGGTATTCAGAGGTGTCAATCAATTATTAATTGAATCTATTGCATCTTTCAATTCTCTTGTCATGATCGATTGACAAAGTTGATCAGTCCAAGATGAATATCAATGGCATTATCCAATCTTTAATTTGACCGACATATATATCAATTTCAAATTGTATGGTTTTAAATTGCTCACCAAAAGTTGAATTAACCGAACTCCATCAGACATTGCACGATTCAAATCGCTAATTGAATCTATGTCCTTAATAGCCAATTTGCTGTTTACCCTGTTAAAAATGTGAATTAAAATTATTAATTTTTCAAATACATCATAAAGTGATATTCTCACAGTTAATACACCAACCATTTCGTAAAGGTTTTCTCTTGAATGTTTTCCCAAGTTCTGTCCATTACCTTCGCTATTGAAAATTCAAAGAATTTATTATATATGCTGGAAAGTAAAAAAGTTACTCTTCAATAAAAAACGAAGTTATCCAAGTACCAGTATCTTCAACAACCTGCTGGGAAGCTGGGGACGGATTAAAACTTTGTGACATTTTTATATAAGGTCATTCAAAAATTCAAAGAAAAATAATTTACTCGAAAGAACAAGCGAAGTGAAAATCAACAATCGCGCAAGTTTAAAGGCACACGATATCACGTGCTAATGACGATTTTATTGTGTCATACTTTTCGAAAAATTCTAAAAAAAAAAAAATTTTTTTTCGCGTAATGAATGCGGTAATTTTTTTTTGCTATAAATTTATTTTTCGCGAATTTTGAACTTACACGTAATTATTTACAGCTTGACCACATTTTACATTTTTGTGAGAAATATCCACAAGAAGCTGCTTATCTTTCTCAAGTATACCTTGACTTGACAAAAGGCAAATAACTGCTTGATGTTATTACGTATGTTTGAACGTATTTACACATATTTTTTTTTTTATTTTTTTCTAGTAAAAATTTGGAGCGAAGTCAAAGTTGTAGAAATTGGACCTTTACAAAGATGTGTGATATTTGGCAAGGCGAATACAGAGGTGATAAATAATTTTTCTCTAAATTTCCAACTAAATAAGAAATGAAATTTTTTCTTTTTTTCATAATTCTCATTCTTATCCACATCCATTATGATTATAGACGGAAACTCAAATAATCGTTCCGTGTTCCTCCTCTGAATCATGGTCAATTGGACGGTGAGTGTAATTATACGTATTAAATTTTGTAAATTATACCATTATAAAAACATTATTACCATTTACAGCATATCATTGTTCTTTTCTTCGCTACAATCATTTTTGAATGAGCCTTTATATAAAAGGTTTGCTCTTTTCTTTGTTATTTAAAAATATAAATATTAAATATACTAAATATATACAGAGTTTTCATAGTTTTGTACAATAAATTTACATTTAATATACATGTAAAGTGTGAATTATTCTATAGTTTAAATTATTATTATATTGGTTTACAAATTTTCTTTAAAATTTAAATATTTATATATACAGTGTCACTCTTGCCATCACATTCCCCGACTCAACGGTGGTTTATTATAAAGTTCACGAAGGAATTGTTCCTCCGACTAATAATATATGAAGAATGTGTCGGTTGAATTAAAGAGAAGAGCAACAATACTGAAGATGGTTGAAAAATGAATGATTAAAATAGGTTTTTTTTTCGATTGTTTCAGAGTAAATGAAAGTATGATAACAAATTGTCTAAAAGCAAATTATATGCTTCTTTCTTAATTGCATGTTAAATGAGACGCTCCCTCCAATTGAATTAACTGGTAAAATACCCAGCATGTGCCTTAATTTAATTATGAACCAAAAAAAAGTAGATATATATATATATATATTGAATATATATAATATTTATAACAGATTTGAAAGAAATAAACTAAGAAATAATGCCGTCATAAGTGTTGCTAATATATATATAAATAGCAACCACAATTCTACAGGATATGTTGGATAAATTATATATGCTACATATATTGGGGTGAGAGATATAAAGAATTTGGTAGATGTCCCCAATAACAATCCATTTTGCGTATTAAATAATATGCCATCCAAAATAAAATAATATTGATGACCAAAATTTACTGGTTTCCAAAATGTGGTTTACATTTCCAAAGCTGCACCTAACAAATCTCACAATCCCATATTATCTTGATCGTCGCGGCTGAGGTGGGGGTGGAGGACTATTTAAAAATCTTCTATTTCCACCTCCGTAAAATTGACCATATGGAATTTCACCATATCCACCATCATAACGCGGAGGAGGATGTGGTAGTTCACCATAAGGAGAGAGTCCAAAGTTCAAATGATGTATTTGCATAGCATTATAATATCTAGTAGGATCTCCCGTATCATATGGCATTCCATACATTGGATTAGCATTTTGCCCACGATTTCCTCTTGGTGGATACCTTATACGTCCATCTAGTCCAATTATTTGTTCTTCTTCTATTGGGTATCGTCTTTGTTGTCTTGGATGTTGTTGACGTATTTCATTATTATTATGTCCTGAGAATTGTTGTTGAGATTGTATTTCCCGTCTTTTGTTCCCATTAGTTTCTTTTTTGCTATCTTCAACTGGAACCTGATCTAGAGTTCGTTTATTGGGAAGAGAATTATCAATTGGACTTGGCGTTAATAATTCTTGTTCTTTTTGTTTTTTATTTCGAGATGTTCCTGTCGATGTCGCACGAGCGGAATTATCTGGCAGGGAAGAAAGCGATACTTCAGTTTTTTCTGATTTCGCCAGGTTTAAAGGGGCATTCACTGGTAAGGATACATTCTTTTCTGATGGTGTCTTTGCTACTATAGGCGTAGTTGGACTTTCCGTTATTTTAGAAGTAGCATTAATTGTATTTTCTCCTCTATTCATATTTCCGAATATCCAAATATCCGTTACAACGTCCGTTGTATCATGTTCTTTTTTACGATGATGTGAAAATTTTTCCATTTTAGTGAAATACTTATTACATCCATTCAATGTGCATACAACTAAGCTTGTATCGTAAATGGTTGCTTTATAACCGACACAATTAATAATATCATCCTCTGTTGTAATTTCATCAGCCTCTACGGGTTTCGATGCTGCGTATTTCACATTCTTTACCAATTTATTTTTTTCGGGTGCTTCTCCTTTTTGTAAACTATCTTTATTCGTATCTGATTGCAAAGTCGGTAATGTCGTTATTCGCGCCTTTCCTTTTTCTATTGTGTTCGCCTCAAGTGGTGTAGTTTTTTCTATGGATTTTGGTTGCGCGTTATCCAACTTCCCGTTTTTTTGCGTTTCGTTTATTACAGGGTCTTTGGTTAAACACTCGTCAGCTTGGGTATCTGTATCATTCATAGATAAAGTAGTTGTTTTAGGTGTCGAGTTACGGCGCGTTGGAACACTCTTCTTAATGGCTAAATGTTTAATAGGATTATTAGTTGGTGTTGAATCTTCTTTTGGTAAGGGACAGCTCTCCAACTCCATTTTGGAGATGGTATAAAGTTCCATATACTAAATATCAATTCAAAACTTATATTGTCCTGTATGTGTTTAAAAGAAAGCTAGTAAATTTGGTGACTTCCTAGATCCAATAAAGAGTGTGAAAGCTCAAACATGAAAAAGATAACAATTAATTTATTAAAAGTCCGTGAGTGAAACTTAGTTGTGGCGGCTATGTATAATGGGTTTAACTTTGTTTTGTTGACTTTTATGGTAAAAGAATTTGGCAAATTTTTATATGAATTACGACTAGTAGTCGGCTTGTAAAATCCGGAGTTATGAATTAGATTTACAATCAACTTGATCAATGACCACTTATTTTTTGTGGCTTGGATGATAGAAAATAATTTGACAATTCTCGAAAATTTTATTCGCAGAGCTTCAGAACGTGTAGATTTATTTAAGACTAAAATATATAAAATATATTCTTTTTCTTTCAATTGATGACTTCTTCAAAATCAAAGTATTGAATTTTTTTAAATACATACATTCTACTTTTGTTGTTTACGTGTACTCGCGCTAAATTTTGCAGCAATTTAAAAATAAAAATAAAACTAAAGGAATAAAAGTCGTGCCGACTTTAACTACATTTGTAGTCTGAAATATCGGCACATACCTCCAACACCTGAACATTTACCACTTGATCTCAGCTGGAATGTTGATCTTAACTACTTAACGAAACCTGATTCCTTTTTTGAGTCTTTTCAAGCCTCTCGTCTCCCTCTAATAAGTGATTATGACTTGGGAATGAAAACTGAACTTAGTGACTATCCAGGGCTATTTCTTGGAGACGAATCAGGTTTTGTTACTATATTTAATTTTATAGTTTCGTATTTTTTTTTTTTGTGAATTATATTTATTAATTTTTTTTTTTTTTAGGTTTAAATCCTCGAAGAGAAATTACTTCGTTTGATATGAATGATCAAGCACTGCTTTGTGTAGGTAAAGATCCGGTAACTATAACTCAAGATTTGCCAAGATTAAAAAGGTTGACAAAAAATGAGCCTAAAGAATGGCTAAGGCGTACACAATATTTAGATTCAGAATCTGTGTATAAAATAAATAAGTCATCTACAATGGAGAGTCGGTAAGTACCTCATTTATTTAAAAGGCTAAAGTTCTATATATATTACTTAATTAAATCGTAGAATTAACATTAATGAAAAAAGCGCTCATCCTTTAGTATGGCCGCTCTCAAGCCTAATTTAGATTTAGTAAATCAATCTCATGAAGAACAGATTGAAGCTATTGATAAAACTTTTGAAAAGGCAAATGATTTGGGATTTCTTTCAACATTAAAACATCCTTCAAATCCTTCATTGAAGGTGGAAGAAATTATTCCTGTATTTCCAGAATTTCAAGAGAGTTTACGTGGACAGAATAAATTTGATAGAGACCCATGGGAAGGATATGAATCTGAGGATGATGACGTGAGTAATGTTAAATAATTGAAGATTTAATTGCTAATATTTAAATTTGTCGCCTTGATTTATTAAATATAGGATAACGGGGAAGAAAAAGAATTAAGGATGAGCAAAGCTCTAATAATTCCGGGTGAAGATCGTCATGGCAAAAATCTATTTCGGTTGTATGTTCCAAGTATGGAATCCTCACAAAGGTTAATGCAAGTTAAAAGTTTTGAAGATACAAGTAACGAGGTGATTTTTTTTAGTTTATTTTATAATTCTTTTCAATTCATTCGCTTTAATTTTGTAATTAATTTATTTTATTAATATTACAGACATATCAATTTAAATGGGTTAGAGATTATAACATTGACAGTGATACTGTAATGGAAAATCAAGATTTATTATTTGTAGAGCAAAATCCAGCTGATGGAAGTGAAAAAATATTTTCATATTCAGAGCTTTATGTCGCATCTGTTCTTAAACGTAGAGTAAATACAATGGTAAATAAAATAATAATTGTCTTTTTTTTTTGTTTATTTTAATAAAATTATTTATTAAAATTGGTAGGAACGAATCCAAATGCCTGAAATACAAGGTGGTAGTACATACCTTAATGTAAAATATGTTTCGAATATTGAAAAAAAGAAACTGGACGATGACAATTATTATATGGAACGAGATAAAGATAGTGATAAAGAGAGTGATATGTCTAGGAAGCGAGTACGCGATGATGATGAAGACGAAGAGATGAATTATTTGCCTAGCAGGAAATTAAAGGTTGATAAAGAAAAGGTGGTGTTAGCTGACGAAGATATTGACAGCGACTCCACTATAAATGGTGATTAAATGCTTTTTAATTTTATTTAAAAAAATTTTTTTTTTTTAAATTGGTTTTTTTTTTAAAAAAAAAAATCATATATAAAAAATGACATTAGATTCTTTTTTGTTTAAAAGTGATGATATATTAATGTGTAAAATTTAACATTTTGACGTCCGCTTCAAAGCTTGCTTATAGTGTTTTTTAGTAATCTAGACTTTATTATATTTTCAAGAATTATTACGTTATTATTAGCCATTCAATGTATATACAGCATGTAAAGTTTCATTGAGATTTGTGGACGAACAAAACCGATATAATTATCCACATAAACAACACGTAAATTCACTAATAATTAGATACTATACAAATACAACTAAAACTTTGAGAGGAACACTAGTGTCTTAACTCCATTTAACGCAACCGTCTTTTACTACAATCAAATCATTTGTACCTACTTTACTAAACTCGGAAAAAAAAATAATTTAACATGATTGGAATAAACAAATGCCTTGGTCTCCTACTATAATTCTATTTTCTAGAATAACGTTTGACATCATAACCAACCCGTAGTCTGATTTCTTTCTCTTTTTACTATTTCCTTTGGCCATCGCTGATCAGTATCGGATAATACAGAAATTTATTATCGCAAAATGTTCTTCACGACTATTATAGGAATTTTTATCTTCCATTTCTATTAACATTGGAAGCTTCCAATAATTTTTATTGGGATTGGAAGATTGAAAGTCCAAAAAGTGCTTCCAACTTTCACTGGTTGTAGGTAAAATCATCTGTACCTCAGAACCATTTTAGAAGTAAAAATGCCCACGAAGCTGCAGAGGCGTTTTACAAGGTATTTCTTAGTAATAAATGTATTCAAAGTCGCGGTGTCATTTTTAATATGGTTTTCTTAGTAAAAGCCACCCCTAAAACTTTGGAGATAACTTGATTAATTGATTCAAATATTCAAATATCAAATCGACTTACAGAATTCTATTCAATCCAAATAAATTTTTTAATAATATACTATAAATATAAATAAAGTAAGAATCAACTAATTATTTACATAACAATCAATAATTAACCAGTTTCATAAGAAAGGCATAAAGCATTCATTCTAAATCACGATTTTACAAATGCTAAATAATGTGTTATTGTACCAGTTGAAAGATCAAGTAAATGTTTAAAATAGTATTGTATTTCATCAAAAAATATGTCTGTTTTCTTATTGCTTTATATAAATTTTACCAATAAATAGTATATGAATTTCTCATACAGTATATTAAAATACAATAGTTGCTTCAAATAGGGTTCCTCAAAATCGAATCAAATCAAATATTGAAGCAATTTAAATTTGATTTGATTTGATCAAATCAAATTGAATCAAATCAAATATAAAAAAAATTTTTGATTTTTACAATGATATATTAAAACTTTAGAATAACTTTATTTAATTAAGAGAACTATTAGGCATAGCAAAATAATATTATTGGTTTTTATATCCTGACTGGGTCAACAAACCAGGGTTTAGAAATTTTTTATTTTTTTTATTTTTTTTTATGATTGACCAATAAAAATGCTAATTTTTAATATCATGTGAATGCTATCAAATATCTGATTTCAGAACTCTCTCTGCTACTATACAAAAAATGCCTAAAAAACAGGGAGAAACTAAAAACCAACGAAGATGTCGCTCTGCGTCTCCACTTGTAACCAACAAAGCCAAAAAACAAAACATCAACAGAACTCTCGAGACTGCTTCAGAGCAAAGTACTTCAGAAACAACAACTCCTATTATCATGGATATTGATCAAACACCTTCTCCAAAAGGGAAGGAAAAAGAAGATGAAGCAACAGCCGAAACCTTCACCATGACTCCCTTCAATGTTGATGAAAGCAATGACGCGTCTGAAAATATGCTAAATGAAAAACACACGTCAGCACAAGCTTTCGACCGTCCAAAACCCACTTTTCACGGATTTTTTCCGCTCGAAGACTTTCCGGGTACCTCTCCTCAACAAAAAACGTCTTGTGTCGTAGACCTTTTTTTTGACAAATATGACTCCTTTACAGGAGCTACTATTACAAAACACCCGATGAACCAATTACAA
>CAMKVN010000545.1:0-27055 GCA_946474995.1 Funneliformis geosporum | reverse complement strand
AATAGTGCTAAATTATGTGTGATGTAACAAATGACTATCAATTTTTGTAACTTAAGCTGAATTTTGCCAAATCACATGACCGAATCGGCTGAATGTTAACCGAATAGTATTAATGCCGAATGAAATAATTTCGACTAGTGATAAAATCATTATTCAATTTCGAATGATGATGACAAATCATTCAATCAAATTGAATGATAAAAAAATATTTATTTAAATGATGATAATGAATCGTTCAATACAAATCAAACAAAGCTGATATTATGTTTCTTTGATGAAATATTGACTTATATTTTATAAAAATTGAAATTATAAATAAAAATATTAAAGAAAATTAAAATTCATATATTGATATTTTATTAAAAAATTTATTAAACAAAATCAAATAAATGCTTCATTATTCGTTATTTTTATAAAATTTTAACATTTTTAATTCTAATTTAACCTTTTTATTTTCAGCATATAACTTTTCTATTTCTAGCTTTCCATTTCTAATTCATATTGTTAAATTAATTCTTCGAATTTAAACTTTTTGAATTTTATGTTCTTCTAAATCTATTTTTTCATAAAACCTATCCCTTAACTTCCTTATTATAGTAATCATTCCAGATAAACCTTCAATTCCATTTACTTTCTTTTTTTTGGATTCATCAGCTTCATAATTTTCTTTGTTATTTAAATTTTCGTTATCAGAAATAAAATCTGTAGTTGAAGAATCTGTAATATAAATCTGGATTAACAGCTTTGCTTTGTGTTAAAATTTATTTTATTTGTGAAAATTAAGCCTAATTTACACTTCCTTTACCAGTAAAATTAGCTTCTTTTTTTTTACAAGTATATTTTACATAACTTTTCCACCTTATTTTTAATTTGCTCAAAAGATCAACCAGATAATATATTTGCATTTACTATCTTTTGATAAACTTTTGTTTTTCCTCGCTTCTATTCTTCTAAATGTTTATCCTAAAATGTAAGTAAACTTTTAATTTCTATATCTGTCCATTTGTCCATTTGGTATTATCTTCACTTAAATTTTTTTCTTTTTAAAGAACTTATTGTTTTTATTTCTTACTTTTAACTGATAGCTAAATAGTGTAAAAAAATAAGTATCAGATATATAAATATTTAATTAAAATTTTAGATAAATCTTATCAAAAAAAATTCTTTTATTAAATTTTTGTGAATTTTCTTGTATAGTAATAATATTTGTATCCAACTATTTATATAAATGTATTAATAATTATATTGAAAAGATTTTAGATAAAAAAAAAATACAAACCTCTATAAAATCAATTAGTTCTTTAGAAGTAGATGCTGATCCAAACGTAAACTTATTAGGAAAAAAATTTAAAATGTCTACTATGGTTGGTTTTGGAAGTATAGGAACGGGCTTCAAACATGTATTAAATTTTGGATTCATTAAATTTAAACATGTTATTTTAATGATATAAAATGTAAGCACATTTTTTTTTAGAATATTTGGATTATGAAATTTTTTGATCTATTGATCTATTTATTTAATCTGATCTTTAAATGATTTTAATTGCCTACTTAATTTTTTAATAACGGATCAGATTAAAATAGAATAGGGCTAGTATAACCCCTATAATTTGTGTTATCATATTGATTTCACTAATTTATCCTTCAGGTTCTGATTGGCTAGTATATTTAAACATATGTTATTTATCACATATTATATCCAAAAAAATTCAGATACTTAATAAAAATTGAAATATTACCAGTATCACGCTAATGATAAATTATCTAAGCCTTAACCCTAACTTTAACTAATCTCAATTATACCAGCCAATCAGAAGTAAATTAGTAAATCTATCATGTTCATTTTGTCTGGTTTTGTTGTAATACGTCCTATATGATTTTCAATAAAATATATAATATATTACATATGTGAAAATCTTTAAAATATGTATATATATTCATATCACATATTTTTGAACATTCTAAGATATATATAAATTATTACTAAAAATAGATAAATTATATAAAAAAATAATTTTATATAAAAAATAATTATGATCTTCTTATTTTAGTAATAAAATTTATCAACTTATATATATAATTATTAATTAAAATTTTATATATTATTATAGTATGATAAATTATACATAAAGCATTTTGTTTCATTAAAAATATATAAAGATTTGCTAAAATAATAGGAATTTAAGAATTTTTTGATAAAAATTTAATTTTTATTACTTTTATTACATTTTAATCTAATATTATCAAAAATTAAAATGCAATAAAAATTCTTTTTTAGCAAATCTATATTATATTAATTTGCTTAATAAATAATTTTTTTATTAGATATTTACTTTATAATTAACTTTAAAAGGAATTTATTATGTATTAAAATATTTAAATTATATAAAGTTATCCCTTAGATTGCCTAGCAGGCAAATTTGCCTGCGAAATCCTACAATCTAAAAGATATGAGAATATAATTATATAAAAATTTTATATAATCAAAATTGAAAAATTATTATATTATATATAAAGAAAAAAGAGTATTTAATATTAATTTTCTAATTTAGAATTAATATATATGTATTTATATAGAATATATTTATAGAAAATTGATTACAATTAACTCTTTCTATAACAGATTTTAATATAATAAATTTTACAATATAACAGATCTTTAGTATAATACAGATTTTTAATATAATTTATACTATGTTTAACAAATTAAGTAAATATGCATTATATAAATGCTTCTTTATATAACATATTTATTTATAACAATGTTTTTTTTTAATATAATGGAAATTTACAAAAATGAATTTTAGTAGAGAAAAGATAAACTTTGTATATGAAATTTTGTAATTTTTTTAATTTTTTGTATCTTAATAAAGTTAACAAAAGTATTTCATATAAAGTTTACAATTTTTTTTAAAATATTTCTTTATTTTGCATGTTTTGCAATTTTTTTTATATTTCTTTCTTTAATATAAGAATATTGAAAATAAGCTCAAAGAAATAAAAAGAAACTAATAATAAACCTTTAAAAAAAAGAAAGTTTTTTATTATTATATAAAAAAAAGAAATTTGTTTAAAAAAACTTCATTTTCATTATTAAAACAAAAAGACTTTGCAAATGAATATGAAGTTAGTGAGGATATGGTTAATAATATTTTAAAAGAAAAGGATCATTAGCTTGTTATAAATACTAAATCATATAAAGCTAGTTTAAAACATAAAAAAAAGATAAACTTTCCTTTTATTAAGAAAGTTTTAACTCTTTAGGTAGATACATTATAAGCTGATCTCATTATAATTGATAGTATTCTTTTAATTAAGGTTTTATTTAGGATTTACTTTTTTGTTTAGTGAGAATAAATTTAAAGATTTCAATAGATAGGTAAATAATTTCAAGAAATAGCGTAATATAATATATATAATATAGTTATAAGTATGTTACTTAATAATTTTAATTGCCAAAGAATTTGTTTAATATGATAAGTTTGAGACTCTAGAAGAAATGATATCTGATAAAGAAAGTGTAAAAACAGTTTTACGTAATGAATAAGAATTCAATGAATAAGAAAATGAAGGAGAACTTTTCTGATAATTACTTATAATAAAGCTATTGAAGCTTATAATAAAATAATTTTATATTTAGAATAATAGAAAGAAGTTTTTAATATAAAAGATGATATAAAGTTTATTAAAAACTTCAAAAAAAAGCTTTGAAATAGCAGTTTATTTCTATGAGATAAACTAATCTCAATAATTTTATTATTATACTTGAATAATAATAGTAATATTTTTTAATGTGATAATATTAATAATAATTTAAGGCTATTTTTTTTTTAATATAATAATGTTAATAATAATTTTTTTTAATATAAAAATATTATTAATTTAGTTTTTTTTACATAATAAATATAATGATATAATAAAATGGTATTATGAAAATACAAATTTAATATATTGATTAAATAATATTTCTTGCAATAGTATTGAAATTGTATTGAAATTATATTGAAAATTTTATATCATTTTTTATAATTTTTATTGAACTGTATTGAAATTTTCTATTTTTTTTTTACTATAATAATTTATATTTATCATCCAGGTGATGAATTGTTATTATCTCTAATTGTATAATCTACCGTATTAAAAATTTCATTTAAGTTATATTTATTTTGATCTAATTTTATAAATAATATGACAGTTAAATTGTTTTTTGAATTTGAATCTGAATCTGAATTTCAAATAAAAAGAGTTTGAGTATTTCAATTATGAGTTTATTATATTATTCAAGTTTTCACAAGATATTAAATCAGAAATTCATAAGATATCAAATTAAAATTTCGATTCAATAATAAAGAGATTATTTTAATATTTTTTTTAAATAAATAAATAATATTGATTAATAGATTTTTGAACTATCGTTAATAAATTTTCTTACTTTTATTTTTTTATTTACTGAAGAAATTTCAGTTTTGTATTAAAACAAAGCTATTCTTTTTCATTTTCATAGTAAATAATAAAAACTTTTAAAAATAAATTTATATTTATCATTATAATTTGTTTTATTTGAGATTAATTCCAATTTTTGCATCACCAAAATTGCTTCAAGACACTTTAACTTTAACTTCAGAAAGATTATTCTATAAAATAATATCATAAAATTAACTATAATTGTATTATAGTAAAATTATGTTTGTATTTTCCTTTTTCAATAATCATTTATTATATCTATATAGTAATAACAAATTTGCTTATAATGAAGGTCTGATTAACCTAGATACAAATTTCATTATATTGAGATATGACTGTATAATAAAAAAATAACAATAATCTATAATTCTTAATAATATAAATATTTTATATTATTACAATATATCTTAAGTTATATTATATAAATAAAATATTTATTTAAAAATAATATAATATATAATGACTTTTTTAAAATAAGAAAAACATGATTTTAATATACTTTTTTTTTTAAAAAAAAAAAATAGTAAATAAACAATTATTAAAAAAATGTAAAATTAGTTGATTTTTTATTTTTTTGTTTTTAAATTTTCATACTATATATTTACAATTTTTTAAAAGTATTTTAATTATTAACAATCATAATCTAATACAATTATTTAATTTCTTTATATGTAATCAACTTTTAAAATAATAATATTTATTCTTTAATAACATCATCTTTAAATTGAATACTACAATGATCAAATGCAATAGAATCTTCAGCATCTTTAATAAGGGAATTTGCACCATGATGATATAAATATCTAGCACAATCTAAATTTTCTGAAATACAAGCTAAAAATAAAATATACTTTAGTTAATTACCTAGTTTCATAAAAATCATAAATAAATAATTAATAATGAAAATTATTATAGCAAACCATAATGTAAAGGAGTTTCCTTTTCAACTTCAGACTAATACAAAGTAATTCTTAATAAAATCCAAATAGAAAACCAAATCGGAATGTGTATTAAAGTTATAACATACCAATATATTTACATCCGCACCCCTTTCAATTAATAACTCTACAGCTTCTAAATGACCTTGGTCACTTGCCCAATGTAAAAGCGTCAATCCCTTAAAATATTTAAAGGAAAATAAACAATCAATCCAAAAAAGGGGGTATTTTCACTAAATAAATTGCCAACCTGATTATCTTTAACATTTATATCTACTTTATCTGAGTCTAAAATCTTACTTAACTCTGCAATATCACCTTTCTTTGTATAGGAAAAAATATCATCTCTAAATTAAAAAAATTACTATGAAATTGTTTTTTTAAAAAAAAATCTCTTCTATAAAAATCTCTAATAAAACTAACTCTTCATTATTATCTTCATCTTCCTCTTCACAGCACATTGTAGAAACATAAGTAATTCTCTCTTGTTCTGTACTTAATTTACTCTTGAAATATTTAAACCAATTAATCTAATAATTCAAATGAACTTTGGGAAAAACCGTTCCTTTTTATAAAGAAAAATTACCTTGTCTTTATCGATATCCTCATAATTTATATCATCATCATCATCCAATTGATGTCTATTCCAACCAATGTTTGCTTTTTCTACAGTTTCAATATATATTTGCATTGCTGTTTCTGCTGGAATATTTTCAACTTCCTTCCATGCATCCCATTTAGCTCTTCCTCTAAGGTCCCATAAAGATGGTTTTGCTGTATCGTTTTTGCCTACTGTCACAACTTTATAATGACCATAGAGCTAAAAGCGAAAAGTAAAATAACTTTTATTATTTTTGTACAAAAACTATAACAAGAAACAATTTGTACGTTACTTACCTTGAGTTTTATTTCATTAGATAAATTAATTTCAGGATGATCATTAAGAAATGTATAAGCTGAAGTAAACTGTTCTATCAAAAGTAAATCGGTCATTTTGAAAAAATAAACGTAATATATGATTCGTTCATTCCTTCAAAAAATCATAAAAAAAAGTGCAAGTGATACAATGACGCATAAGATGTTAATAGTTAATGGACTAGTTTTCATTTTATTTTCATAGACGAAACTGATTTTATCGGAATTTTGAATTAATAAATAATGATCTACAAATTTTTTTTTAGGGTTTCGGAACCTTTACCCAATCTCCCAATATGTAAATTGAGTGTAATTTTAAAACAGATTTAGCCTAGACTCGGAGTTCAGGCCTTTTAAAACTAAGTCTATTTTAAGAATAAAATGATTCGAAATATCAAATATCACGTATATCAAATTTTAGTAAAAAATATAACGAGACGATCGACACATTGCATATCACAATGTGATATTATCGTAATCTCCATCTTAATCACAATCATGTCATTATAAATTGGATCATTCCTCAAATTTTTTTTTTAAAATTTCTCCACTTTTTATAAAAGTTAATTAAAATCAATTTTTTTTTACGATATATTATTAATGGGATACATAATAATGGAAAAGGTTGATCCATTATCAGGTATCGTTTTCCTTTAAAAATAAATTTATAGGTTTTTTTTATTTATTTTAGAACAAATAAAAAAGTTTATTTATTTTTTGGTAGTTTAGTGGTTGTTGAGAGACTGAAATCATCAGATAAAAAAAATTTCAATGATCCAGATTATGAATTACATGAAATTCGGATATCAGCAGATGATTTTCTACTACAGTATCCAAGAGGGGCTTATACGTCCGCTAGAACTGTTAAAAGACATTCTATTATGGATTTGCAAGGACACATTGATCGAACAGTAAATTCTATGCAATTAATAAACTTTATTCCCAAAAAAGAAACTTCTTCAGAAACAAATCAAGATGATGAAAATGAAGAGGAACCACCGCATATTACACAAGAATTAATCCCATATCGAGATCCAGATACCTTTAAACAAATTCTGTTACCTTTATTGAGAATAGGTTTATCAAGGTATTATGAAATTGAAGAATCATCATCATGGCATATTAAAGGTAAAGGTGAAGCCAAAGTCACTTTCCTTGTTTGTTATTCATTTGAGGTAAATATGAAAAAGTGTCTTTTTGATTCAAAAGTTTTATGAAATAATTAATGACAATTTAATAATTTTTTTAAAAAAGAAAAATAGGCCTATGTTATTTTTACATATCACACCTTTACACGCTCCAAGTACACCTAAATGCAAAGTAAATTTCATCAATCTAATTTTTAGTAATAAAAATATTCAATAAACAATTTAATTAATTTAATCCCTCATTTGATTTATATAGGTTGAAATCTATGGAGAACCGAGGAAATCATCCGAAGCTAAAGATTCAAAGTGGGTTCGGTATGTATAATTAACATGTTCCCTCAACAACATGAGAAAATTTTAAATGTATCTATATATATTTCTAACAGTGAACGAAATGTGCTAGAGTTGAGTAAACATCCAGGATTTAATGAAATCTTACTTTCGGATTCTCATACGCACAACGTTTACGAGGGTTTGAGCTCCAATTTTTTTGCAGTACTATATAATCCTGATAAAAGAGAACCTTTAGTTATAACTGCACCTTTGCAATATGTTCTGGAAGGAACTATATTAAAAATAGTTATAATGGTTTGTGAAAGAGATAAAATTGATTTACAATTTTGGTTTCCTAATGCTGATGATGTTGAACATTGGGAAGGCGCTTTTATAACAAGTAAGATATTGGAGAATGATCAAAAAAAGTGATTTTTTTTTTAATTTTGAATTATCTGCTTTAGGCACATCTCGATTAGTTTTACCCATTGAATTGATCAAATTCCGTGATGGAAGGTTGGCATAAATAATTTGTTCCTTTTTACAATTAAAATTGTTTTCTTCGAATTAATTACTCATTACTAAAAGACTTCGTAATTTAGGCCAACGGTGAGACTGCCTCCATATAACGATACAGTTGAACATATAAAAAATGAAGTTGAAAAAGAAATTACTCATAGAGCATATCGTGTTTTAGGTAGAAATTAGTTTTAATAATATTAATAATTTAAATTCTTCATCTATTTCAAAAATAAAAAAAAAATAATAATCCCCATAATCATACAATTTAAATAAAAAAATTTTTTTAATCTAAAATAAAAAAAAAATACGTTCAACGTCCCACCTCTTAAATATCTTGATCACCAAAATATCTTTTTGCATCTAAATAACTTTGTAAACCACCCACATCTATTCTACCTTGAACTTTTTCAGCAAAAAATTCAAATTTCTTATTATTTATAACCCAAGACAAAAATTTTCCTGTAGCATCACGATCTTCAATAGTATGATTTGAATTGTTCTTTGATTCTATTAAAAATTTTTGTAACAATTTTAAAGAATTTTTATGAAGAAAATAAAAACAAGGACAAGCATATCTAGAAGTAGTAGATTGTGGAGAAGGTTTTTCCAAGAAACCAATTACTTTATTGCCTTCGTCCAATTCTAAAATACCAAATTTATGAACAACTTTGTCATCAACTTGATATGTTGTAACTAAACATGCCTCATCAGTAGAATTGATTGTAATAAATTTTTCATATAATTTATTAAAATTAAAATCTTTTAAATATAACGTATCACCACCTATTATTAATAAATTCGAATTTTCTAAATATGAAGAAAAATGTTTAATAGCAAAAAGAACGTCTTCTACAGCTCCTAATCTATTTTCATTTAACGTACTACCATCATTTACAATATTTGTAGTAGGAATATTATGTGTTTTTGCCCATGAAATGAATGATGAATATGATGGTGAATTAGTTACGATATATAAAGATGATTTAATGTCTATGTTGGACTCAATTAATATATCAAGCCAATGTGCTATTAAGGAATCTTTGCCACCCAATGGTAAAAGGGCCTTTGGAACTCCTAGAAGGTGTGAATATTTTTGTGAAGTATCATTAAGGATGTCTCGTTGAAGTCGAGTTCCATATCCTGCTCCAAGAATTAAGACTTTAAGTGACATTTTATCGAAGGGAGTGTTTAATTTGCAAGATAACTTGTAGTCAAGTGTTGCTAAACGGATCGTATAAAATTGAAACTAAATAAGAATATCAAATATTTATTATTTTTCTACTTATGCTTTTTCAGAACGTTTTATCCAACTTAATCATTTTCGGGCTCAATACAGCAGACAATAGTTATTAAAAAACATTTTTCACATTTTTCACTTCTTTAGATATGACATATTTAACCATGATTTATTACAATTATAAAGGTTGTTAACAAATTTCATTTTATATTACAATTTTTTTATTAAATGAGTTATCACATATTATCATCAAAATAAATAAGAATTTAAATTTATTTTCTCACAAAATTTGTAAAAATATCCCCTTTTTTTTTTTTTGTCAAAATATTTGTTCGAATAAATCAAACATAAAAATTATTTGAATCACTACAATTTTTTAGAAAATATATCCAATTGCCTTTTAACATCCCCACAATAATTTCGAACAACTTTATATTCAGATTTAATATTAAATTGATGTTTCTCATCGTCGTCATATGTAGAAGAATTCAAGTCATCGTTAACACTTGAACTAAGATTGTTTGGTTGCGGTTTTTTAATTATTTCTTCGTCCGTTAACAAATCATCCTTTAACAACATCCATCTTGCTTTATTACATTTGGCCCTTTCATCCAACAACCAATTAACATATTCACTTTCTAATAACCTCCTATCAATAGAATTTATTAACCGGAATGTAAGCAATAAATCATATCTAAGCATTGCTACTTTTTTACGTGCGAATGTTATCTCATCTGACATACGATGATGTGAATGAAGTAACCATGGATACGCTGGATGTGTGATTCTCGTATCCAGAAATTGCCGAAAACTAAAATAAAACATGATCGTTAGAAACTTAATTCTTATTAATAAATACTTTCTTATTTTAGCTACCTTATAGGATCAACTCCCTTTAGACCTTTAGAACTTGTGTTCAAGACATGTTCTTCTAAATCACGAATATATACGGCAGGTGATGCAACATATGTTTTAAGCGGATGAATAGTTTCCGAAACTATTGAAGGTTTTATATCATTGTATCCGACTCCAGACCATAAATAAAGGTTACATATTAATGATAATGTTAAAACAATTCCAAGTAATCTGCTGGATGAAAATGTGGTTAAAATTCCAACAAAACTTGAAATCGATCCAGTAAGTAGTCTGATTGCATGTTCCATAATATTATGAACGAGTGAATTGGATTCCCTGAGCTCTTTTGGTTCTTTAGATGAACTAATTGAAACCTTGCTCGTTGATATTCCGGGTGATTGCATCTCTTCACCGCTTATTTTTGATCGTGATTTATGATAACGATAAGAGTGAGGACGACGACGAAGTGGCGAAACTGGGTGTGATCTTAATGGTAAACTTGGGGATAAAGGTTTACGTTGTGCAACTTCTGTCTTAATCAATGTCATTATGTCTTTTACGGAATCTGCCAAACCTGACATTGCAGCTTTTCGAATTATAGACTTTACAATCGGTGATTTGAACCACTGAATACCAATAAAAACAGCTAGTTTGCAGCTTGTTTTCGAAACATAAGTTATACAAAACTTGGACATTGGTAAAAATGCATCATTATAGGGAAGTTGTAATGCTTTAGTATAGCTCAAAACGCTATAGCAACTAATTTTCGTAATGTAATGAATCAAAATTATTTCAGAAATTAAAAAAAAACGCGTTGAAAAATACGGCAGTAAATAACTTACAGATAATCATCCCGCTTCTTGCATATTTGTGTCTCTATGCATTCACTCTCCTTTACTTTAGCTAATGGAATAAGGTATAAATTATTTATTTAATCGATGTAATTTGAAATTATAAAAAATAATTATATCAAATCGAAGTACTCACGCATCATAGAATTATTAACGGGCATAATAAATTTGAATTCTCTTTTCCGTTCTCCATTACCACTATTGTCTATAACCCATGGTCCGCTATGTAATAACTTATTTACTTTTTTTTTATGTAATCGAGACCATATTGTACTTTTCTCATCGAATATTATATCAAAAAGTTTTTTGGCTGAAATTGAGAATTCATGTTCAACTTCCTTCTTTTCAAGATGGTCCGAACAGTCACATGTAACGGGGCCTTTAGGTTGAGGAAGATTGAATGGAAAATCATCTTATATAAATATATAAATTAATAAAGTCAGTAAATATTTACCAACCCTCAATAAAAAATAAATAAAAAAATAAATTAAACCTTCTGATGGTGGTGGAATTATTATCATACTAGGAGTTCTTCGAGCATCGTTACTTTACAAATTAAAAAATAAATTAATCATAAAAATAAAATTCACAAATTTTAATTTACTTAAGAAAAATATATACACTTGTTTATTTTCATTAGCGGGAATCCTATCAGAGAGATGATTTTTATGATCTTCTGAAGTTACATTTTTCTGATCTTCCACTTCGACATTTTCCAAGGGTTTTTCGTTTATTTCTTGTGTTGGATCCTCATCTTTTTGCTCTTTGCCTATTTCGGATACAGTATCTTTTTTTTCTTCATCTTTAGATTCACATTTTAATTTCCATACAGCATTAAATACACTTTGCAAAGATACCGACTAAAGGGTAATAAATCATAAAATTATTATAATTTATTCTTAAAAAAGATTAAATACTAACAATTTATATTAAATGTAACAAAACCTTCTCTCCGGTTGCAAGACTCCAAGCTATGCGAGTCTTTTCATAAAACTTGCCTTCAATATCTAAATGTGTTTTGATTATATACTAATCAATAGGCAATATATAAATGAAAATATGAGTCATAAATATATAAAAATTTAAATGATAAATAATAAAATCATTAAGATATTTACGTTTTGACTATGATTCTCGTCGACAAAATTTACTATCTGTTGTGTGTCAGTTGTCTTATAAACAATATTTTTCAAATCTCGCCAATTAACACAGAACTAATAAAAAATGACGTTAGACCTAAAACATTACTAAAACTGTAGTAAAAGTGAATTATAATAATATTTTGGCATACCATATTTATGACGCTCATCACTATGGAATAGAAGTAAAGCCTATCTTGTGTAATATATGCACGTCCCTTATATAGCATATCATTCATATACCACGCACAATTAAAAACTATAAAATAAGAGAGAAATCAATTACTCGTTAAATTCAATAATATAATAGTCAAAAATATGGATTACTAACAATCCAATACGAATTCAGCTTCAGTTGCGCAAGGAAACAATAAATGTAATTGAGCATTATGTAATAATAAATTCTGAGGGTATTCAGCAATAGATCTATCAGCACCAGATCCAACAGGACCACTTCCACTACGTGACCTTCCACCCTTATTTTTTAACGAAGAAGATCTTTTACGTCCAGTGCCATCTTCAAGAGCTTCGTCATCACCTTCCGATGCATTTACTGTATTTATTATTAAATTCATAGAAGGCATTGCCCACTGTAAAGTTCCCCAGAAATTTTGCTGATTTGCAGATGTTGAGGGTTTCTCATTAGATGATTGTGTTGATGAGGATGAAGTAGTATTTCCGTTATTATTAGTAATAGGTGCCAACGTTGCCGTAGATCCCTTTAAAGACGTACTATAGCTATGTGGTGTGCCTACTGAGCTAGGTAAATTAGAAGCTGAAGCTGTCCATTTTTTTGATAATGAATTTTGTGATGAAGGTGGTGAGGCTGCAGTTGTAGGAAGTGTAATATTTGAACCTGCTAGAGTTGGATTACCATCAATCTTATTACCATCTACAGAACTAGTTGTTGAGGGTATATTACTATCATGTCCTTCATCAGTAGATTCGTTCTGTTCATCATCTAATTCTTTATGAGACACTACAGCTGCTGCTGCGGAAGAAGAAAGATCACTTGATGAACGAAAAGCGTGTCGTTTCGCATTCTCAAAAACTGTAATCCAGTCTTTTAAATCCGAATCTGTTTCCGCTTGCAGTAAATATGTGGTTCTATTGATAAAAATCCAGTTTTTTTTTTTGTAAATAGGTTAAGTTTAAAATTTTTAAATTGGTTCTGATAAAAAATATTACTTACTGTTTGGCACCACATAAGATTTCAAAACAGAATCTTCTATCCTGGGATATATCTGTCCGTATTTCACATAAAAGTACTCCAATTCTCTCACTTTCCTCGATAATTGAACGAAGTTTACCATGTCCAACAGACGCCCACCAGAATATTCCATCTTTTAAATAAAAATACTTTCTAACCCAATTATTTTTTCCGTTAGCACGCATAAATAAATAACCTTGTTTAGTAGGAGTCTCGTTTGGTAGGGGCGCCGGCGAAGATGGACGTGTTGTTTGTATCGCATCAGAATTAGGATGATTTGTCATTAAATTATTGGTATAAGTTGTTAGGTCTCGACCCGGTTTACTTGAATTAATAGCTTCCTTTAATTGACACCATGTTAATTGAAATATCTGATAAATTTTTTTTTTGTAAATATTGCTTTATGATTTACCTCCTCTAATTTATTCCGTAAATCATGAAGTAGAGGAATTTGATTTTCGCACGTCTTCTTGCTCTAAAAAAAAAAATTTTTTTTTTGGTCAAAGTCGACAAATACTTGAAAAATTGATCTTGGTATGAAATAATATATATATAAAACAAGTCTCTACCTCCGACAACCAACTTCTCAATCTCTCCAAATGATTCCCCGATTCTTTATATACAGTTAGGCTTGTTTCATGCATTTCTAAATGCGCAAAAGCTCCAGACAAGAACTAAATTAAAAGAAATATCATATTTCTATTCAACCAAAATAATCAATTTGTTACGAAAATAAAATAAAATATCAATTAACTTGTTCCATTATTAGATGATCTACAGAAGCTCTAAATTGAACAATTTTAAGTGTATAATCTAATGCAGTTTTAATATATATTTTTCGAAATTCATGTAATTGAAATGCATCCTTAATAAATAAATAAATTAATTAATAATTAATAATTAAAACGAAAACTAATAATACACAATAATTTTATTTATACGCAAACCTCTCGTAATGCACTAGCTTCTTTACTTCTTGATTGTGACGAGTATTTCGCAAGCATACTATCATATCTTTCAACTGCTCGATCGTGATTACGACGAATTTCCTATAACAATTGATTGTGAATTTGTTAATTTCGCACGTATTCTAATAATGGCAATCAAGATAAAATACCTTGAATTCTTTTAACTCATTTTTTGTGAAATGTGTTATCGGTTGTAATAATTTTTCATCAATATCATTTACCTTTAAAAATTTTAAAGCGGTTTAATAAATTAAATTCCCAATACCAAACAATTTCCTTTAAAATTTTTTTAATTACCAATTTTGATTTAAATGCATAAGTTGTTTGTAATGTATCAGCAAATATTCTAACTGCAATAAGTGTAAAGTCTCGATCTACTCATTAATTAATGAATAAATGTAGGATAAAATTAAAAAAACAAATTAATATAGATAAATAGATAGATAGACATATATGCTACAAAAGATTTTACTAAATAAATAATGAAATAATATGAAATGACCTTACCTAAAAGTGAATCGTCACTTGAAATTTGCGTTGCCTTTCTTGCCAAGTTATTACTTGCTTCATTGTATTCTTTATCAAGAATAAATTTATAATTAGTTAGTATAGAATATTTATACTTTTCATTTGACGAAAAGAGAAACTTACTGATAGATTCTTCTGAATAAAATTTTAATGCTTTAAATAGAGTATCGAGCCATTTTTCAAAATGATCAACTTGTTCTTCAAATTTCCTTACATTTGCTCTGAAATTTGGAGTATCATGAATAGCTTCTCGAGGATTTAAGTTATTAATAACAGATTCTGCTGGTAATGGAGGCGTGACAAGTATTGAAGACATTTTACGATTATTTAGGATTGAAGGAATACGGATCTTCAAAAAAAATTGACGTATAAATATAAAATGCCACAAAGATCACGATGAAATTTTCTATAAAGAGTTTAGAAATGGGTAACGGTAACCTAAATGAGGCATGATTTTCCAATATAAGAAACTTTATTAATTTTGTTGGTTTTTCTCTATCATCATTGCAAAAATATCAAAAATCTTACACTGATTAATTTTCAAACAAAGCCTTGCCGTGAGTTTTCTATCAAATAGATCACAATGTGCGAAATAAAAAACAGAATTCACGTTTTAACCTAGTATTTCGTGACATTCATTTATTATTTTTAATTAATGCATAGTAATATGTACCATCATGTGATAAATGACAAGTTAGAGGCGCAGTCAACTTTCACCAGCTGATAATTGCAGTAATAAAATTATATTTTGGAGGAAATCATATTATCTAGTCTATGAACGATAATGTATTCAGGTTACAAATATTTTGGGTATTTTTATTTTCTATCTATGCATTAACTTGTTCCGCATTAGGTGGTTATATTTGTTTTGTTCTTTTATTATTATTCATCTAAATTGGGATACCCCAAAATACCAGTCAGCTAAATTCCCGCAGCAATATTAAAAAGATTGGTTTTAGATCAGATATAGAAATGTATAATTTAGATAAACTATTCCTCGTGGCGCATTTTCGCACGAAGCGGATCAAATTTAAACCAATTGAAGAGCTTTGAGATTTTTTATAAATTAGCTTTACGTTTCACAACATTTTACTTGAAGAATTCAATATTTAATGAAAACTTACCACCACTCAAATGAGGAATTGGTTATTTGTTTATTACTCCTCTATCAAATAAAAAGAAACGATTTAAAAATCCACTCTTTTATATCTTTTGCTTTCATAGTCAATCAAATTCCTTCTCTATCTTCTATTTAACGCTTTTCCTTTTTAACTTTTTCCTATTCACTATATCAATTCTTTTTTCATATATTATATCAAAAAAATTTATTTAGAAAAAAAAATATTAAATTTATAAGTTAATTTTTATATATAGTACTACTTTATTTCTATTTCAAAATGCATGATGAAATGATACTATCCTTAATAGAAAGAATAGGGTTAAAGGTTGGTATACCTTAATTTAATTATTGCAATATATTTAATATCATTAGATAAATTATTGAAATTTATCAAATCTTTTTATTTAATAAAGTTACCATGTAATAGCGGTAAAAAGCTAGATACTTTAGAAGCAGATAGTCTAGTTCAACATATAGTAAATGCTATTGTTGATTTATCGCGATATAAACTTGCAACAATTGTACAAAATTTGTCAAGACTCTTGGAAAATATTTCAGAGGTAAAATATTAATTAAAAGCTTTAAACACTTTATATAAAATTTTAATTTAAAATATTTTGCTTGATAGTCTACTCCAACGGCGTTTGAAGAAAATCCAACTGTGGATAAATTACAATCCCAGTTATTTATCTTAAAGATACTCTCTGCGTGCATGTTTGCTTATTGGAAGTATTATAAAGGAATGCAGATGGAAGTATCATCGAAAATAATTTCTGAATCACATGAAGAACCATCAAATCAATCAAAATTACCAAAATCGTGGGATGACCCGCCAACTTTAGATGAAAAGTTGGCGAAAGCCATTCTCAAGGTTTTATCAAGATTTCTTTTTCTGATGGAATCTCAAGAGGATAATAATCCCAGTATTCCAGTTGGACCAAGTGGTGGTAAAGGAGAGCCATCTATTCATAATATCAATTCTCAGGCTGCTTGGTCTCCAGCCATATACGACCTAGTTAGCGATATATTTAAACACGCCGGACGCGTAATATTCTTTATTTCTGCATCAAATTGGGAGGTTGTTTTTGCAAGGATTAGGGTTCGAATTGCCTTTTTATCTTCTACAGATGATGAATGGCCCGATGTAAGTGAATTAAAATTGTTGGAATGTTCGGACCTGGATTCGAACAGGCTATCAATGGTATTACAAGGTAAGCAATTTGATACCTAACTTAAGGCTATAAAATAAATTCACACTTATGTAACATTTATTATTTTAGAACTATGTAATTCTTTTAAGCATTTGAAAAGGAATGCCCAAATATCAATGGCAGTTGTACTTCGCAAAGCAATTTGGAATTGGATAGAAGTCTTTACGTCCGAGTTTGTTACTTTATGTCAATCACAAACAAGCATGGATGGTGCATCAAGTCTTTTTGATATTATTGCTAAAAAAGATAAGAGTTTATTTTGGCCTGTTCAAACTATGTTGTTGATCCTTTGTCCTGAACGGTTAATGTGTGCCATTAAATCTGATAAATCCTCAAAACAATCCGTTCTTAAGGTAGGCCACACTTTTTTTTTAAAAAAAAAAAAAAATTATGAACTAAAGAATTTATTTATCGATTTTACTCAATATTTTTAGGTACAATTTTTTGAGACTCTTAAAAAATCTTTAAGGAATAGAAATGCAGAAGTTGCAGCAGTATGTTATGTAGATATATTCAAAGCTTCCACCTATGTAAAGAATGAAGCATCTGCACTTCGTTTGATAGTACCGGATATAGAAAACGAATTAAAAGTTAGTTTATTTCTCGTTTTATGTGTGAAAATGACTTAATTGTTTTTGAAAGCAAAGATGGCAAGTCATGTGGAACTCGTAATTTCATATATTAAAATTTTATCATTTATATTATTTAATTAGGAAACGCTTTTTGATCCAAACAGACCATTCCCCAATGAACAGAATGTTGATCAAAAACTTATGACAGATTGCCTTACGGCTTTATTTAGAATAAGCCCTGAAAATACTTTGCGTTCATTAATTCCTACCTTTGTTCATGAAAACGTACCAAACGCTTTTAAATTGGTTCTTGTGAAAAGCTGTTATTCTATCGCATCAGAGGTAGTGTATTTTCCTTTATTCTTTTTCTTTTTCCGAAAAAAAATAATTTATTTTTAAAATAATTTCTTAGGAATCGCGATTTCCTTGGAGTCCCAAAATTAAATCTATGTATCCCTTTTTGGCAGACCCACTTCGTAAGTTATTTCTAGATCTCATTAGTGCTCGAACTGTACCTTCAGATATTACTAAGCGCCAAAAGAGGGGTTATGAAGAATATCAAGAGAGATCAGATATTATTTTAAACATATTAAAATTATATAGGACTGAACCATATCTCGCGATTGTGGTGAGTAAAGTTTATTATATCTAGTTATTATTTAATTTATTTCTTTATTTACCATTTTTCTTTTAAAGCAGGAAAAGGATGGGCAAGCAGTTAACAATCAATCTATTATACTTGGGATCATGAAGTGTTTAATTGATAACAATGATAAAATTAAGACTACCGCAGCTGAGACTTTGTTAGAACTTCACACAGTTGATCTTATAAATTTATGGGGGCCTGGAGAAAATAAAATGCACAATTTTTGGTGTATAAGGTATGAATAATATAATAGATATAGATATTGCTTAGGTCTTGATTTAAATTAAGTATTAACTATTTTTTGTTATTTAATAAGTTCACAAATAACTTGTGCCATCGCAAAGCAAATTATAGGAATGAAAAATAATGATGCAATCAAATATATGTTGGAAATACTGCTTCAACTTTTAGTTCGACGTAATGAATTTCTAAGAGCTCACAAAGTAACTTGTTTTTCTAATCATATATAAATTAAATTTCGTGTATACTTTTTATTTTAACACAAACTTTATTATTCTAGGACGAGCTAATTACTCCAATAAATATTCCAGATCGATTATCTTCAAATATATCACTTGAAGTTACTTTGTTGGTCTCCTTATGTTCTTCTGAAATTGAAATATGTTCTATGTCAATTAACTGTTTTGCTCAGTTATGTCAAGAAGCACAAATTACAACCGAAAATTTTGCAATCGATGTGGACGTACCACAAGAATTGCCAATATCTCCTCAAATTACAATTGTTGATAATTGGAATGTTTATACAGAATTATCAACTTCACCTTATATAGTTCCTGGTCGGATGTCACAACAAAGGCGTATTCGTAAATTATTACGCCTGATGACTCGCCCTACAGCTGGCAATTTTGGAGCATGGGAAGAAGCGTGGAACAGATGGAGGGATCTTACAGAGATAATTGCAAAGCCATCAGAAGAGTCAATTCCATTAAGTCCAATACCACCGAAAAAAGGTATATATGGACTTTTTCCCGGTCCAAATCGGACTTCACCCGTTGCCCCGGTTCCTGATATTAGCGAGTCGCAATCTGTAGAATGGCATAATTATACAGGATTCCTTGCCGCATTGGGAGGTTGTTGTATTATTGAAAAGACAAGCTCTGAGCGAACTTTAGGGACTTCTAATCGAATAATATCTATTCCACCAAGTTCTGATTGTATGGCAAAGGTCGAAAAATTTGTTCAAGAAATGGTTAGTTTACTGGTTAGCGGTACAATTTTTGTTCGAGAAACCGTGAAAGATACACTTGGAAATGAATTGAGTCCGAGATTATATGTTATTCTTTTCAGTCATTTGGAATCGATCGTTTCTCGATTCTTTGATAAAGATGGAGAAGCCACTCCTAATGAAAGATACACGCTCTTTATTGAACAAGCAATATCAGTTTTAAAACTGATATTAGAACGAATTTACGATGTATCCGACAATTTATACTCGTGTGATCTTGGTGGACTTGTTCTTTCATTTGCTCGTTATCTAAATAGGTTAAACACGAGTAACACTTCTCTTCGTATAAAAAAGAAAATGTGTGTACTTGCGGAACTTTTGATGTTGAAGAAAGAATACGTTAACCTTCGTCAGGAGATTAAGTTGCGCAACAAATTAATAGAAATAATAATGGAGTGGACTTCTGACTCTTCAATGAGATCTGACAGTTCAAATTATTTAGAAAATAATTTTACTCCTAATAATAAAAGTGAAAGAAGCGAAAAATTGCACAGAGATTTGGATCAAGGGTGCTTAAAAACAATTGTAGCTCTTTTGAACCAGTTGCCATTACAGCCTTCTGAAACCCCTCACGAATCAGAAATCAGTTCGATAAAGTCGAAAATGTTTTATAAATACTTTTCGTTTTTTATCAAACTGTTGAACAGGTGTAGAATTTTAGAGGTTTGTATCTTTTATTATACCTATTAAAAAATTATCAATTTTTTCAAAATTCTTTAATTTTGTTATTTTTATAAAGGCAATTGATAGCGGAACACATTCTGCTAAAAATAACCAAGATCTACAAATGTTGTTATCAAAGGTATATGTTTTATATTTAATGAATTAATTCGTTGTTTTTAAATTATGATTATTATTTTTATTCTTGATTTAAAATTTATTATTTATTATGAATATAGTCCAAAGAATACGTCAAAGATTTAGGACCTTTGAAGGATTATACTATTTTAGCATTAAGTAATCTTCTGAGTGCAAATGTGGATTCGGGTCTTAGATTTTCACTCTCCATGGGATACCATGAAGATTCAAAAACCAGGACTGCTTTCATGCAAGTTCTTACCAACATTCTTAATCAAGGAGCTGAATTTGAGGGATTGGATGAGAATGCTATGAAAGAAAGATACAATAGATTGGTTGAGGTTGTCACAAATTCAGACCTTGATATTGCACTTTCTCTGTGTGAAGTTTGTCACTGTTCTGAACAAGACGAATCAACTAAAGTCTTGTTATCAGTATTTGATTCACAAAATAAGTTATATCCTTTCTTAAAAGTTCTGTTTGATAATGAAGTAAATAAAACAGGTAAAATTTTATGTTAAATGAAAATATGTGTCTTTTTATTAAGAAACTTTACATAATTGTTTTTCTCTTACGAATTTGTGATAGATTATGAAGTCGATCTATTTAGAAAAACTAGTTGGGCAACAAGATTTTTAGCATATTTTGCTAAAGTTCATGGAATTGAATATTTACGCGAAACGCTTCAACCAGTTTTAAATGATCTTCTTGAAAAACCACCAGAATATAGCTGTGAAATTTATAAAGATAGAATGTCCGCAGGGGAAAATGTCGAAGAAAATTTGAAAAATCTTCAAGAGCTTGCAGAAGCTTTTATAAATGCAATTTGCGGTTCTAGCGAAAAAATTCCTAGGTACGATACATTTTTTTTTTATTTTCTAGAACAATTACACAGATATTCAAAATATTATTATATTGTTAGATCCTTCCGTTATGTATGTCACTATCTTGCTAAATCTGTCGAAGTAAAATATCCAGAATCAAAACATAGAATAGTTGGGTCTTTTATATTTTTAAGGTTCTTTAACCCAACTTTAGTTGCTCCGGATAATATAAACCTTTGTAAGCCCATTGAAAGTATAAAAATCAAAAGAGCACTTTTGTTGGTTACCAAGATCGTTCAAAATCTTGCGAACGATATAAGATTTGTGGCACCCTATATGATGATTATGAATGTCTTTTTAGAAAAACATATTAAAAAGATGAATAATTTCTTAGAAGAAATTTCTGTATGTTATAGAATTGTAAAATTTTTTTTATTTGAATCAATTTTATTTTCCCGAGAATGAGAATTAAATATATTATATAATTTATCTTTTTTAACTTTATTAGCAATTGCCTTATTCTACACCAACAACTGAATTAAAAGTTTCGGATGTTAATCCATGCAGATTAGATGAAAATGACAAAAAAGCTTTGCATAAGCTTTTGCATAATAATCACGAAAAGATGGCGAGAGAATTTTCATCACGCAGAGTTAAATATAGTTTATTTGGAATTTCAATTGACTCCGAACAAGCTCAAGCTAATAAAATGGCTTGGGAAAAACTTGGGAAATTATTAGCTCAATTAGGGCCACCAGCAGAACAACCAAGGAAAGAGTCCATTTATGTTAACACACCTTATCATGACACAACAAATCATTTTTTTGGTGAATTTATGAGAAGGAATAGAGGTCGTAATTTGGAATCGATCGCAGAAAAGAGAATATTTTACGAAAGTGGTGTCTCAAGGGTAAATTTCATTATTCATATGATCATTAAATGATTTTCATTTAGTAATTATTAAATTTCGAAAATTTAATATTTTTTTTTTTTTTTTTTTTTTTTTTTTTTTTTTTTTTTAGGAAAGGCGCCCTGTATTTTATTATATCGCGCGAAGGCTAGAAGCGGAAGCGACAGATATTGAACTTTTAATGTACCATGTGCTAAACGTAAGTTAATGATTTTTCTTATATTTTTTTTTAAAAAAAAAACAAAAAAAAACTTAAATATAGAGTATCATTTAATCGTTTTATTATTTATTATCTAATAGACAATAGAATTTAGAATGGGACAACCATTCGAAGTGGTTGTTGATTTAACTCAATTTGGTCCTAACAACGAAGTACAATCTCAATGGGTTCAACAATTCATCCAAATCCTACCGTTTGACATTCAAGAAAATCTTGCGAAATTGTATTTTTATAATACCAATACCACCTTTAAGAAATTTGTAAAGAAATTATCTCGGCCATTATCCCCTAAAATCACCAAGAAAACTTTATTTTGTTGTAACCTAACCGAACTTCATGAATACATTGCTCCAGGGGAAATCGGCTTACCTAGGTCCACAAGTAAGAATCGGTTAATTTATGAATATTATAAATATCACAATTTCAAATTTCAAATTATTTATTATAATTATAGCAATATTGGACACTGAAAATAATAGTATTATTCACACACCTGTGACTAAAATTTCGCATTATAGAATGCATATTGCTGTCGCAATAAAAATCAGTAACGAATTTATTCAAATCCTAACGGTAAGTCTTAAGTTTTTTTTTTAAAAAAAAAGTTTAACGACTAAACTTTCGATTTTATTTTAGCTAAAAAGACAAGATTTGTTCTATGGACTGAATTGCCAATTAAATGATGTTTATCATATATCGGATATCGAGGATATAACTAGCTCCACTCATAGGAATGATGATAACGAATTTTTCATCAAGCAAGATCGTGGAAGACCTACATACGTTTTTTCGAGTCCAAAGCGAGATGCTATTATGAGTGCAATAAGATCATTAAAGGTAATTTAATAAATTCTATGAAGCATTGATATTATTATTATAATAATATAAATTAAACAAACCTTTTTATAATACGTCAAAGGCGCGGTATCAAATAGCACAACCAGTTAGCGTGACGGCAAGAACTATAAGTCCAAGTGGTGTGCCTGGTACTCTGTTAAATATGTCACTTTTGAATATTGGATCTGATGATCCAAATTTGAGACTGGCGGCTTATAATTTATTAGTAGCTTTAAGTCTTAATTTTAATTTTGATGTTGGAAAACAGCTCCTAAGTGCTAAAGGTAATTCATATTTAAGAATTATTTCATCAATATTCGAATAACTTAAAAAAAATTCTTACTTAATTTCAGGCCTGTGTATACCCGCGAACAATAGTACGTTTATCGTACAATTGAGTGAAAGGCTAGCCGTTTCTGAGACTGGTCTGACACTAGAATTCCTGACGGAATTCTTTGTTGGATTTTATAAATCCAATACACCACAGAAACATTTATGCCTCCAATACATGGCACCATGGCTTCCGAATTTAGCTCTATATTATAGACATGGATCTGAACACCAACCGCATCTTAATAAGACGCGGGAAATTATTAGACATTTGATTTTCATGACAACTAAAGAGCCGGAGGTAATTTGATTTAAATAATAAATAGTTTACTATAATCTAAATTGTTTATATGAAATTTTTTTTTATGATTTTCAGTTATACACCGCAATACAATCAAGAGTGTGGTCCACCCTTAAAGGAGTTGATGAGATAACAAATCTGATAATTGACGAATTCGTGGAATATTCTGTAAATAACGGTATCAGTTCACCTTCGTCCGAAATTGTTGCAAACACGGTTGTAACACTTTCTTCTGTAAATTTTCGCGGTAAAATCATTGCAAGGCTTCGTAGGGTAATGTTTGATCATATATTAACTGAATTATATTATGAATTTATTTATATCTCCAATTTTTTTTTTCGATTGGTTTAGGTTATTGCTCTAACTTCATCGAACCCAACAAGAACTCTCACAGAAAATGTAGCGTGGCCGGAAATTGCAGTCTTAATAAGGTTCAACCTTATGCTCTCGTTTAACAACCGAGTACATATCCAACCTTACCTGCCTGAATTATTCCATATAATAACAACACTTATTTCAACTGGCCCATCATTTATCAGAGCTTCAGTTCATGGGTTGATAGTGAATTTGATACAGAGTCTTTGTACTGCACAACCCCTTGATCCATCAAATTTGACAAGGTTAAACCTATTATTAACGGAATTATCAGAACCAAATTTCAAATTATTTTTTGGATTAAATAAGATACCAGAGAACGCTTTTGAAATAACGGTAGACTCCGTTGCTAATTTACCAGATAATATGCCTCTCAGCTCTCTGGAAACTATTGTTCAGGCTCTTTTAGAAGTCATGATTTGTGGTGCTCCTTCTGTTGGTTTGTATAATTTTACATTTTATTTAAGTATGTATGATTCTTAACTTTTTTCTTTTCAATGCCATCTAATTTTTATCTGAATCTTGAATAGATGTGTCAAATACATGGAAAGCTCGTTGGATGGGACTAGTCGCGAGTACAGCCTTTCAACATAATCCAGCAATACAACCAAGAGCGTTTGTTGCGTTAGGTTGTTTGGCATGCGAAGAAGTTGACGATGATCTCCTATATCAAATATTAGTGGCATTAAGGGGAGCATTAGATAATTTTTCTGAAAATGATTGCTCATTAATTCAGAGTATAATAATGTGTTTAACGAAGATAGTTGAAAAATTATCAAGAGAATCACGATACCTTCGACCAATGTTTTGGTTAACTATGGCACTTATTCAAATTGGACACATTCCAATATTTCAAAGTGCTGTTAATTTACTACATGTGGTATTGAGAGCTTTGGAGGCACAGAACTTCTTTGTTGAGAATGATCTTGTACCATTCTTATTAAGTTCAAGAATACCTTTAGAAAAAGTAACAACGGTAATGGATATAGAAGCGGGGATTAATTATTCGCATTTTTCATTTGCAATTGCTGCAGTTTTATTAAAAGGATTAAAAAACCCTTTAACAAAGACTTCAACTCAGGCAGCTTTACTAGCATTTTTAAATATAGCAGCAAAAGGTGTTAATCCTAAAAATAATATAATTAGTTCAAGTATGCTAGGATATTTAGCAGCTCTATTACCAATTTCAGCAAAAGATGCTGATATGAAAGGATTACTTGGACTAAGTGGAATATCGGATATTGATGTTGATGATACAGAACTCCAAACAACATATTTTAATATATTTGAAAGACTTGAGATTCCGGATAATCGAACCGCTTTGCTTTTAATCTCTTTAATGGTTACAATGTTACATCATGCTGAAAGTGAAGCTGAAAGATTATTTTTGTATGGATTTTTAGCAGAAGCGGCGAAAATTGTTCCGGAGTCATTCGCTTTAGTGTATGTTACTTGTAAATTACAAATTTGTTTATAAAAATTTTGACAAAATTTATTAATTCTTTACCTTTTCTTTTATACAGTTACAATACTCTATTGCCAAAAATGAGCCACATTGTGTCGACTAGTGATACAATACCAATATTAGATGCAATACAATCAATACTTTACACCGTTGTGTCCGAGCCCCTTTACAAAAGGGCAAATGATAATCAATCTTCTTATTTATCAGAAATTGGATTTAGTCATTTAATGGATTGTGGATCCTTTCAAAATGTAACAAAGGAGAAAAAGGCCACTAATGCTAGGTTATCTAGTAAATTAGTTGATTGTATTATAAGTTATTAAAATTTCATGTTTATATATATATATATGTATTTAATTTAGAAAATATTAATTAACAAATAAATCACTTCATAAAAAAAATTTTTGCTTTTTAAACAATTTGGAATGACATTGAACTTTTCCTATTAACGTATCTTGAGTTTATTTTCAAGAACTTTTGTCAGTTAAGATACTTTTTATATACTTCATAATTGTCCATCACTTAACAGATTTCTTCTCCATTAAAGACTTTAAGGGACTCGACTAAAGATGGAGCTGTAATTGATTTAAAATTTTTAACTAGTTGCAACTTGTAACTCGAGAATTTGCAACAAATTATAAATTTTATATTATAAAAAAAAGTTGCAACTTCTTAATTACAGTATCGTCTTTAGACTGAGAGACTTTTTAAATGTAAAAAATGTAAAAGCTGTATTGCAAGATACAAATTTATTCTTGATCAAAAGAGTGGTTTGGCAAAGGTATGTAGATAAAAGGTAAATAAATAAAAGTTAAGACGAAAAGGATCAACTGAGTGTGGGCAAATGACCAGGTCTTTGATAAACAGTTTGACCATCAGACCAATAAACCAGGTCTTAATGGTCTATGTGGCGCAGCTTGCATTTTTATTGGCAAATAACCAAGTTCATTTGAGGTCTTTTGAGGTCATAGACCTATAAAAAGACCACAAATAAACTTCTAATTAATCAGGAAAATCTTGATAAAGTTTTTTTACCATATTTTGCTCATCAAATGAATTTATATATAGATGATATTAGGGTTCCTCAAAATCGAATCAAATCAAATATTTAAGCAATTTGAATTTGATTTGATTTTTTCAAATCGAATCGAA